>CAJNOJ010000647.1:0-34357 GCA_905250025.1 Adineta ricciae | reverse complement strand
ACAATGAGTCGAATTCCATTGCATAAATCTTGAGAAACATCGAGATTACGAAGAAGCATCACAATTGCACCAATCTTTAGTTTAAGTTTATGAGGAGGCATTCCTGATGATCCTCTGAAAACATTTAGGACAAGATTCCAATGACATACACTAAACTTAAACTGCACTTTCATCTCAGAAATACGAACTAATTTCGGTTTAATGTAGTTTTAGTTAAAATAACTGAAATCGTATAACATTGAGTATGATTAACAACGGCTTCAATTGAAAGAAATGTAAATCAGTATACTGATAATAATATTGAAAAATGTATGCAGAGTGATTGTTCGTAAAAACACGTGTGTAAACATTTCAATAGTATATACATTTACACACTTGGGTAACGACAGCTGGTAAGAAACAGAAAAGGAAAAGAAATGATTTAGTTACATTTGTATTAGCATAGACCGAGAGTGATGAATCAACTTGTCTAATGAAGGATGCAAATAGATTGACATAAGATTTATAGCGCAGAAACAACATGATGGAAAGAACTCGATTTGTTATCGTTATACTCTATCGAGAAAAAAATGAGAAGATTGTTAAATATCTTCACATTTTTACTAATATTTAAATCTGATTTGATTGATAGTATTGTTTTTGTTGAATTCAAATCCAATCATTTTGTTATTTTTCACTTATGGATTTTATTGTATTATGACTAATTATGGAACACCTCTTGAAGAAATAATAGATCAAAACTTTGGTTATTCACATGAACATCGTTGATGTCGTATTCAAATTTACGTGAATTACATTAATTAACATAGTTGTTTTCTTAACTAAACTTATTCACAATAAAAGATGCAGAGAGAGAGAGAGAGAGAACAAGTGATGCTGACAACATTTGTGAATGAACCTCAAACTGGTGAAATTAAAACCAGTCATGTTGTTGAATATGTGTATAAAAGTCAAATCCAATTTCTTGAAAAATATCATCGATGACTATTGGATGCTCCTTCTTAGCGACGGTAAAAGTTTACGTAAGTTATTTGAGAGTGACGAGTCATGTATGTTGGACGTCAGAGTAGATGAAGCTTTACAAAACTAATTAGGACTATCTATTTGATTTTCATATAATTTGATGAAATAGAAGACAAACTTTCTAAATAGATCGATTTTCCTATGTTACGATATGTTCACATAACTGGAAAAAAATATAGGACATTTTGAAATTATGTGATCAGCTCGTCAAGCTCGACAAACTCAGAAAGTTTGAGTCAATATTGAGAAATTCGATGTCGATGTGTTCTGTTTTCCATCGATCGAACCAAGAAAAATCATCTGACATTCATTTCGTGATAATATCATCACATTGAGTGACAAATTAGGAAAAAACCGCCAGGAATGATCACTTCGATATTTTAAAGATAAAGAATTTTTCAATCAGTGCCAAGTTTGACTATCTCATTTAAAGAAAAACAGTCAACAATGACAGCAATCTTATCAACAACACGAAGTTCGACAAAGATTAATCAAGAAACGATATCGAAAAGCAATGACTAAAAGTTTCATTTTTTTCTTATTTCGTAAAAAGACAAAACGTTGTATAAGTTCCTGTGAGTGAGAATCCATGACATCTTATTTCCCGGTACATTTCAGATATCTGACTTTGATCTTAACTTCCTTGACTTGTTTTTCTTTTAAATCTTGCGAATAATTTCTGATATCACATGAGAAAATATCATAATTATATCTTCAATCAGAAAAATAAATCTTGTTTATTTTCTTCAAATTCTAGAATGAGCATGAGAAATATGACAAACTCTTTGATAGGTTTCGTTGCTCATCTGATTATTATATATCACGGAGAATTTTGTCTCATAATTTATAATTTTCGTGTACATGCTTCCCCTGACATTTCTTATTTTCTTTCTTCATTTGAACAGTAGATGCTTTTCAGCTGACAGTCGTAGTCTTATCTCTACTTGGCGTAGTTTGCATAATATTGATCTATTTGTGATCATCTTCCCGTTGGTAGCACATCTGTTGTATCAATGTTATTTTCGATCGTTTACATTATCAATTATATTTATGCTCTTTTTCTCAATTCAGACATAAATAATGCCACTTGTCGATTTCGTTGTTTTTTATTTATGTGCCAAATTGGACAATTGGTCGATTCATATATGATTCAATTCAATCGATCTCATGTTTCTTTTTCTCGATTTTATCGGCAAAATATCCATGATTAACAACATATTTCGAACACATTATCTGCTGGTCTTTGTTCAATGGACCGTAGTTTTAATTACTACATTACCTGTTATCGTGCTGGATACTGCTCGATTCTCCTTATAGAACTCTTTGTTGATTGACTCCACGATATAAAACGATTAGTATTTATCTTCCAATTGTTAATTTTTATACTCCATTTATAGTAGTTATTTCCCTTTATGCTTATATTTTCTATCGAGTTCGTCAAGCGAATGGAAATACAACTACAATGAGGAATTCAATCCATAGCCAATAACGAGACCTGAAAGTTCTTCGAAATTTGATAATTATCATTAGTATTGGTGTCATTGGCATATTTCCAGCTCTTTATTTAATATTTATGCATATGTTAGATCTTTTGCGGTGAAATTATTTCTTTGCTTCTCAAAAAAGCGTTCCTTTTGCTGCGCGGAAACCTTTTTGTTAAATATATATATATTTTTTTTTAAATCCGAAAAACTTCGTGCTTTTTTATTATAATAAAAGTTCTATTGCAAAACGAAAACATCTCCGATAAAATATGCGAGATGAACTGATGAATTAATCGATTATGTTTTACTTTAATTAGTTGATAAGACTATAGACAACAATATCTTCCCGTTATTGAAGATATTGGTATATTCTCTTCATCATTCTAATCAACACAATAAAATAAAATATCCTTTTTTAGCAAAAAATATGTAGCATATTGTTGCACATAATTTATTTCAACATTACGACTGTATTCAGTATTTGCAGCTAATATTCATACACATCTGGTATTATTTTATAAGAAAACTTTAGCTTGCAGCTTATTAATTCATTTTATTTTGTGCGTGACTTCAATGTTGTTGTTTTTTGTTGTAAATATTATAATAAACATATCGCTTTGACGCAATTACATAGGTAGAAAAAATTTATTTCTTGATAAGCACTGTTTCTCAGTAGAATACGTTAGTTTCTCCATTAAATTTGTTGCTTCACTGGTAAGAAATGAGTTATTGTTGTTGTTTTTTACTTATATAAAAATACCCAATGAAGTTTTATAAATTGTGAGAATAACAAAGATGATTGATTGAAATTATTTTTCATATTAAAATCAATATTAATTTTTGCAAGTTTATCGATGAAAATAGTTCGACTGTGCAAGAGACACAACTCGAGATCAGAACGAATCCTGTAGAACCTCATGAAACACAGTCCCTTATTTTCGTTACATTGTATTCAAGAGTCGAATATCTTTGTTCACAGTCTTAAATGAAGCAATAACTATACATTGTATTGATAGTTTTTTTAGTTATTGTAAGATAGATTGAAAAATATTTCGATAATGGTACAAGAAGCCAATACACCACCAGTACACAATAATGATAATAATGTATGATGGAAAATGTCATTTATAGAAATGTGTTTAATCTTGATTCATTTTAGACTACAATAGTAACATCGTCAGCAACGTAAGTTTTCTACATTGAATGAAAAAAAGAGAAACAGTTTTATTATTTAGAAGCACTGTCTGTGGGATCAAAAAGAAATTGTGCCTAGTTTTAATTCCTCTTACTGTTTTGATAATTACAATAATTATCATAGTAACAGCCATATTTTTAAAAAAATATGCAGCCAATAAAGAATCATCATTAACTACAATGATAGAACCAAAGCCAAGTAAGATTTCTTGATGATTAAATTATTTGAAAACAAAAGCTTTATTAATTTATAATAACAGCAGATACGTCGTGCACTGGCGTACTATAGAGAACAGGCGTTCATTCCAAAAGAGAACTTAACAGAGATCGTATTTGAATGTTACGAGTAGCTATGTACGAGACCAGTGAACGAAAACTTGTTATTCTATTTTTATGATTACTACTAAATTGACCAAAGTAGTAGATTTTAAGTATTTTCTCTCCGATTGAGATCAAAACTACGCTGGAATCGGTACCAAAAAAAAGTTGAGCCTGTACATCTCTAATTACGAGTCATTCTCAGTTTTGATCATTCTTTGCTATCTGGAAGTCACTGGACAAGAGTGATGACTGACCCTACGCGACGAGAGATTCCAAACTTTTGGTATATCCTCCTGATAGTCCTGAGTGAATAGACTTTGGGGGAAAAGTTTAAGTAAATTCGATCGCGCTGATTTGGAATAGGTCTATTTAAATATGAATTCCTGTCATGTTCTCCTATGATCTGCTCGAGCGGATTCATCGAAGGATATCTAAAATTGGCAAAAGAGCTTTGGGATCTGCAATAGAACGGTGTCGAGTAATAGTTTTGTCTAATGATTCATGTCAACTGTTCTAAGTGTTATTGGATAAGCAGATGTACATTGGGAAATAAATCTGAAATTCTGAGTGGATCGTATTCTTTCACTTGTCAGCGAATAGAGCTGACAATGAGGAAATGAAGGCAATAAATTTGCATATAGTCACGAAATAATTCCAATTTTATATAGTTAAAGTATATACAAAATCCGAATTATTTTGTAATTCATTTCAACATGCACTAGAATGAAATATTGTACTCTACAAGATGATATATGGGCTATACGAAACTGATAATCCAATTGAGCAGCTCTGTATGGCAGTGAATCGTGGTTCCTATGCAGTGCCTCCTTTACACATAATAGTTCAAAGATCAAACTAAGTAGACAGTCCAATTCATCCATATTCTAAGTCATTCCCCTTTTTTCTAGAAGTAGAAAATAAAAAATATCTTTTAGGGTGATTACATATTGATAATATTAATTTGACGTTTTAATAGCTTTACTTAATATAACATATGTGGCACAAGAAACCTTGTCTACTATCAAAAGCGCAAGCTTTCTGTCGGCTGCTGATGTTAATTGTGACAATAAAACTGATATCATTCTCACTTATTATGATGAAGATAGAATCCGTATTTTTCTCAATATCGGTAATGGTCAGTTTAACCCTTCACCGATCATATATAAAAATGGTTTTGTACCAGACATTATAACAATAGCTGATGTCAATGATGATAAACAACCTGACATGATTGTTACTAATCCCAAAGACTATTCTATCAGTGTATTTCTTAGTACAGATTATTGCATGTTTGCTCAACGAAAGACTTACTCAACTGTTAAAGAACCGAGATATCCTACGGTAGTTGATATTAATAATGATCATAAACCTGATATTATTATTGAATTCGAAGTCCCATGGAAATTCGGTATTTTTTTAAATAAAGGCAGCGGTAGTTTTACTCCTGTAATGGAATATTTCAAAACATTCGAGCCATTTCAAAATGTAGCTTTTGATATAAATAGTGATGCCAAAATCGATATTATTCACTATTCCAGTGGCTATAACCAGGTTTTTTTGAACAAAGATGAGACTAGGTTTATTAGTTTGAAACAGAATTTTTACTCTCCTCGTTGGCACGGTAACGCAGTAGCTGACGTGAATGGCGACGGCAAACTTGACATTATTGCACCAAGTATACATATGGCTAATTATGGAAAATTCTCTATTGTTCTCAATACAGGCAATAATAGCTTTACTTCAAACACAACATATTCACCAGAACTCTATAAATTCCATGATTTTTATCACATAACTGCTGCTGTTGATATAAATAACGACGACAAACTCGATATTATTACTTTGGATTATTACAAAAATAATGTTATTATTTTCTTCAATGAAGGAAATAGCATACTCACCAAGCAAATAACGTATTCAACTAGCAACTACCCAAAACAAGTCGTAGTGACCGATTTAAATAATGATGGTATACCAGACATCCTGGTTAGAAGTCAAACAAACTGTACTGTTAATATTCTCTTAGCTTATTCCAACTGATTTTCAGATTTTACTTCAATTATTCAAATTACATGTATATTGCTCTTTCTTTTGTTACTATCAGTATTTGTGTTCCCGTTTCTCTGTGTAAAAAGGAAGTAAAATGTGAGTGTTAAAATTTTCCTTATTTTTCAATTATAAATTCATATCTATATGAACAAAATCTATTCTATGTATTTTCTTCTAGATAATGTCTAAATTATGAACTATTTTGAAACATATCAAGGCATCGATGGAAAATTAAGTTTTCAAGACACGTTATCGTTTCGACATTCAATAATTAAGAATTCGGTTCAGGAGAAAACTAGCTTATTTCTGTTAAAATTTATTCTGCTAAAAATGAACAAATACACATACACACACTAAACAACAAGCCGTATGTTATTTGGCCTTTTAGTAATCATTTTCTTCTATTTGTAGATAATGTCATCTTTGAAAAAGTATCTTTCAAATTTAAATTTTTTCGAACCTTCTCCAGAAAGTAATGCAGGAGAAGACGAACATCAAAGACGTACCAATATTATTTCTACGCGAGTGTATCTCTTAACTCTCATTCTACTTCTCCTTTTGTATGCCGTTGTTCTATATTATATCCCTTTGACAACAACAATCACAATTCAATATCCAACGAAAGAACAATTTGAAGAACTTCCCTCAGATGTAAATTGTCCTTGTTCTCATATTTCTATATCACACGGTGAATTTACTTCAATTGAAGCACATTTTCATCAAGTTTGTGCTAGTGATTTTGTATCCGATCGTTGGATTAATGCTACATTTCTTGGTTCAAATGCAACTTATTTTCATATCCGTGACTTTCGAAGCTTTGCTAGTGCCCAATTTCAAGGTCTTGCAAGTTTGTGTCGTCTTTCGAAATCTAGTTTTCAACAAAGTATTTCTTCATTCAATCAGAAAACGCTTATTAGTCCAAAAGTTTTAACCGAAATTGCCTTACGACCGTTAATACAGTCGTCTATTGATCAATTAAAATTGTCAATATCAAGTGCCCTTGTACTTCAACTACAAACAATTCGCGAATTAACAGCTAGTAACAGATTAATGTCAGGTCTAATGACAGACACCCGTCTGGAATATGTGGTAGGTAACAATCGTCCTACATATATAGCACCGGCAATGGTCTATGGAAATTGCCCTTGTTCTGCTATCAAGGATTGTACACAGTCTAGGCCAATCGGGATATACAATATATTTTCGCCATATGCACGACGCGTTTGGGGGTTTTTTTCCGAACAGGAGCAGTTGATAATGAAAGTTCCCGGCATAGAAACAGGTTGTTATCCATTAAATTCTATTCTTGAATCTTCACTCGAATGTTTCTATGATCAAACATGTGTGAATAACGTATCATCATATTTTCCTACAAAAGAAACATTTACAGCAATGACAATATCTCAGACTAGTCGTTTCTCTGATAAATCATCAGTTCAATCAATTGTTGATTATTTGATGATAGAAAACTGGTATACCAATATTACTTATGAAAAATATTACAATAAATGTATACCAATGACATGTACTTATTCGACAGTAAAATCTAATCATGTCTCAGTCATAGTAACAAAATGTATTGGTATGCTATCTACTTTAACAATGGTATTGAAATTATTGATACCAACAATTATTCGATGGATACGACGACCTCGAAATGTTGAACCAACTCCAGAGATTCCTCGTAAGTAGATTTCACTAAATATTACTGTAAAAAGAAAATTTGTTCATGTAATTTTTCAATGAATTAATAATATAATGATAATCATTCAGAAGAAATCCTTCTAATCCTACGATTTGTTTTAGTCAAAATCAAATTTCAACAACTAAAAGGAACACTACACAAAACTCTTAATGAATTGAATATTTTTGAACGCTCATTAAATGATAACTATCAAATACGTTATCAACGTTATGCTACTCGTTTATATATTATTTTGATCTTTATATCGGTTTTTATATTTACTACGAATAACTTCTTCAACATAGTTATGCACCATTCAACTGTTCTCAATCCAACTGAATCTCAATATCTGACATTACAAAGAAATTATTTAAGTAGTCTTTCATGTCCATGCAGTTCTATTTCAATGTCCTACTCAACTTTTCTTAAGATAGAACCGCAATACCATCATATATGTTTCAGTGATATAGTTTCTTCTAAATGGATTCATAGGTTCCATGGAAAATCCAGTATTCCTGGCTCTCTATCCCCCATGGATTATCATGAAAATGCTAATGTTCAATTTCAATATCTTGCAAATTTTTGTCATCGAATTCGACACTTAATTGATGATGCTACTCTAGACTTTCTTAATGATCAATTTGTGAGTTCAACAATTCTTTCTCCCAATATTTTCGAAGCTCAAATAAAATTACTTTTTGAAGATTGGAAATCAACTATTAAAAATCAAATTCTACGTACTATAGATATTATTCGAGCAACAACACATGGAAATCAGTTGATAAGTCCTTGGCTCAATACAAATTTTTCGTTTAGCTATGCTAATAGAGAAATAAAATTAGTACCAATGAAATATTCCAACTGTTCCTGTGCGTTATCACCCTTATGTCGGACGGACATGGGTTTGTATGATACTCATGTCCAAGGCTATTATTATACTATTCGTACTCTCATTCCAAAAATGTTCATTGGTTGTTATCCGAATGAAGCTTTGTTAGCGTCAACATTAGAATGTTTTTATAATATTTCATGCACGTTACCCTTGTATCCTAGCATATATGATCTCGGAATACGATTTGATTTGCCATTACTCAAAACCAATGCAAGCATTAGTTCACCGGATGAAACCATCAGATCAATAATTGATCAACTAATGATTAAGGAATGGTCAACCAATATCTCTTTTACTGCATACTACCAAAAATGTGCTCCTCATTCATGTACATTTCAATACTTCGATCGAAATAGCGCGATCGTTGTTATCACAACTATCATGAGTATTACTGGTGGATTAACACTTGGATTGAAGATTTTCCTCATGATAAGTCTTCTGATCATTGAAAAATTCAAAAGTATTTTATCTCCTATTACTTTAATACGATCTATCAAGAATCAATTCAATTGTCGTAATGAACAACAAATAATTGATCGACTACATTTTATATTCGTGATAATCACTCTGAGTAGCATTTATCTTTCCACTACTTTTATTCCACAAACAAGATTGGATGAGTTTCAGAATTCGTCATTGCCTACTTATCAAGAATTACAAACACGCTTTTCTGACACTCTTCAATGCCCATGTTCAGATGTCTCAATCGAAAATGAATTATTTTTTAATATTACAGTTCGCTTTCATCAAATATGCTCAAGTGACTTTGTTTCTGATCCTTGGATTGAATATTTATATAACAATGGTACCATTTTTGATCAATTTATCGCAACTGATTTTCGAGCTTCAGCCTTTGCACAATTTCAATTGCTTTCCTCACTTTGTAAACTTTCTCAACAAATAGTGAAAGACTCACTTCTACAGCTAAGAAAACGTACTTTCGTCAATAGCAAACTCCTATCACCGAAACAACTAGATGAAATCATTCAATCTACTCTCAATCATTTTAATTTAACAGTACCTGGCATATTGTTAAATGCTCTAGCTCTCATTCGTGAAACAACTGAAGTTAATAAGATTATTACAGCTATATCAACTAATTGGCATATTTTGCCACGATCAGGCGCCATCATCGGTCAACAAATAGTTCATCCAGTACCACTCATCTATCAAGGATGCAATTGTGGATTGTCATCAAAATGTACACAGCCTTCTGGAGGTATGCTAGCTGGTTGTTATCCACTTGAAGCTCTCTTACAATCAACATTTCAATGTTTATACGATCAGGATTGTATTGATTCAAGTCGAACTTTTAAAGCATTGAGTATTTCTTCTTTAGAATCGAGTCGTTTCAATATTAATATGACTATGGAATCGATTGTTAATCAATCTTTTATAGAAGAATATACAAGCAATAGATCCTATGAGAAATATTTCGCTGAATGTGCAATATCATCATGTAGATATTCGTATATCGATAAGGCGAATATTGATGATGGAATAACTCTTCTGATTTCACTTTATGGTGGTTTGATGATCATCAGTCAATGTATGGCTACGATCGTTGTTCGATTATGTCGGGTTCGAGAACGAAGAATTATTCCTGACATCTATCAAAATAGCTAACAGTTAAATTCATTTTCTCGATTATAAATTAAACTATTTACATGTGTATAACGAGTACATGGAGCACTCAATTTCAAGAATAGGCAGAGAACAAATAATATTGATTAACTTTATGGTTTCCTATAAAACATTTTGGTTTTGTATCGACTGATCATGATGTACGATAAGATCTAATAGAAAACTATAAAGCGTTAGCATTTGCTTAATGTGCCGATAGACACGTCTATCAAGATATTATAATGTATATTCTACCATTTGAAGATATTAGTTATATACGATAGTGTCCTTGCATGATCTTCTTGTCATGCTAATGATTTGATTATCCGTGTTACCTTGTACTGTCGCTTTGTGTTCTCTTCTCCTTTCTCTTCTCTATAAAAGACAATGTTCTGTATTGTATGAAACACAACTGGAATACGAAATGATGTAGAGAACATCTTTAGCTACATCAGAATAACCATAACGTTATTCGTCCAGTTTGTCATCGTGATCACAATTAAGAAAAGAAATAAAATAAAAGTCTGCAGCAGCGAAAAACCAAATATCATCTACATTCTTATTATTTTCCGTTACACTTAACAGATCTTTTTTAGACTCCGTCGATTTTGAAAGCCATTTTTTCAAGTATGTTGACGTATTTGAATGCTGTTTTAAATATCCACAAAATCTTTTCGGCCAGCCACACATATAAAACATCATAAATACTAACTGTTTTGCAATATATTGAACTTAAGCGCTGTTTAGTACTCTTTTGTACAATTTGTGATAATGCAAAAAAGCAGTATATAAATGGAATACGAACTGGTGATTAATCGTCACAGTTCAATCATCAAAAATTATTGCATAGTTTCCAAAAAGTTATATAGTGTTAATATCAGTATATATATATATGTATATAAAGCTTTTTTTCCCTCGAAATGTTACTGTCAGTGTAGTAGTGTTGTTGAAGGAAGATAGAAGGTCATATCAAAACTGAAAGTTTCAATGTAAAAGTTACATATTCAAAATTAGCGTAATAAGAATTTGCAATTTCTATTTACACATAAGAAGACGTATGTATTCTAAAAACTCTGATTCAAGCTATATGTCGCTGGCTGATAGCTTTTAGAACCAGGGTTCAAAGTTTCTATTCTTTGGATCTTGATCTAAAAAGCATTGATTAATTTTACAAGTAGCGCTCGCCGTGCCGACTCACTTAACACTCGACTGTGGACAACAGGTATTTTTTCGTGTCCACAATGTGGCACAAATTGATCTAACAACTTTTTATACACGAAGAAACAATTCAAATGTTTTGCGCAGATATATTTAGTAACTTTCGAAAACAAGATACTGAATTTTTCTTACTCTTTTTGGAGAGACATAAAAAATCCCAATTTTATATTAGCAATGCAATATGCAATAAGAAGAAAGAAACGATGACGCAATCCAGTAAGCACTAGGGCCACTTCAATCGAACAACATCACAACCATACACAACATATCAAATGTACCACGAAGCATACACAAGAGTCAAAAATATAGAACGTCAAACAGCAATCTTAGTGTGCCCTAAGTCAATCCCACTTTCCAGGCATCCTCATCCTCATCCATATACCTCTGTCCAACAACTTCACTACCACGAGACCACTCGCCTTTCCATCCAGAAATAGGCATCTCCGCGAAAAAGCATCTCTAACTCCCATTTATGAGTCCAACTGGAACAAACATTCAACTACAAAAGAATACTTTTACCATTAATACAAATTTACTACAAACACCAACAACAATCATCACTTACTCGTATCAGTTTTCTTTCTTTGTCTTTGTCAAATTCCCATATATTGAACAGGTTTAACTCAATGAATTAAGGTTACATTTGACATGTCTGACTCTAGCGAATGTATCTTTTGATATCTCTATTTTTCGCCTTCAGTGCATTTAGCTACGTTATACATGCGATTATTTATTCGTTGCTCCTTTATTACTCCTAAGATCAGTTGCATAAAAGTTCGAACACCTAGCCATTTCAACTGCCTTCTAACACCACTCTTAGCCATTCCAAAACCCCATCAGCTTCATAATGCATTATAAACAAATCGACAAGAACACCTAACCTACATAAAATCCTCCACTAAGGGAACAGATTCGCCGATCATCGATTCCACTCGCCTACATCCAGACACCCACCCAAAAAAAAAGAACCAATGAACGATCACCCACACCCATACATTCACCCAAAGTTTCACCTAAGACTCCCACCCACGCTCATACATCAACCGATGTATTCGACCTTTGACCTTTGACTCTGCCACAAACAGACAGACAGACAAACTTTTTTATTTCATATGACCCTCTCTACAGTCGAGGGAATAACTAGTATCTGAACATTGCAGTTCACATTTGAGAAGATACACGTACATGGTTCTACTGATATAGTTAATTTGAGATACTCTGACGTGTTTATTTTGAAAACTCATTATCAAACAAGCTGTGTATAAGAAATAGAAAGGTATTAATGCAGAGTGTCAAATGAATAATATAATCCATATTTTTACTTTATGATCGTGAAAAGAACCATATGCATTGATTCGAACAGCTTTTTTCCATTTCTAAACCATCTGTGGAGTCACTTCACATCCTACAAAACTATCATCTTTGAGCAAAATACAGTTGCAGAAAGTTGAAATAGTGGGAAAAGGTATAGATAGTAAACTTTGGTGGGTTTATCACTAGAACAATCACCTTTTAAGAGTTAATCCATAAAAATTAACAGCACAGAGATATACTACTACACGGATTTTTTCAGTGTATCATTTACTGATAATATAGTTCCTTTTTTCATTCCTTCTAATGATTCTCACTCCACCACTCGTTTTGACTTTGCTAAAGATTAATACCTTCGTTCTCTAATATAATAGTGAACTGCTTCTCCAATTATTATTCACATTTGCAGAAGATTTCTGTTGATATTCTACGGTTAAACTAGATTGTTTATCGATTTGCAAGAAAAAAATCTATGTTGATGATGAAAAGCAAATTTATTTGAATGTATTTGCAAAGTTTTATAAATAGAATTGAAATTGAAATTATTTAGAATTACGTGTATAGAGGGTTTAGTTTAACAATAAGATTTAACAATGTAAGAGAATACCAACATAATCTGAATGTTCGTTTGCGTATATGATATCGGGCTTGTTGTCATTATTTGCATCGATTATCGCAATTACTTGTGGAGTCTTGCTAACTCTATAAGTTTTCCGAGGAAGAAATGTACCATTACCAATATTTAGGAGAACACTAATAGTATTAACATCAAAGCTTCCAGTAATTATATCATTTTTGTAATCGCCATTTAGATCGGCAATCATTACTGATTTTGACCATCCATCTGTTATATAAGTAACAAGAGGAAAAAAATAACCACGACAGTCGTTAAGAAGAACACCAACTAGATGATAATCCGAAAACGTGATAACTATGTCTAAATGGCCATCATTATTTAAATCAGCTATGCCCACTGATGATGGAGAATGAACAAGGTGGTCACTGTGTCGAAAATAGAGATCACGATCAATACCATAATAGCGAAAAAATGTGACGGTCCGGGCACCATTGTTAGTGACAACAATACTGAGACCTCCATAAACTTTCGCATTATCTACTGCTATTGAGGATGGAGATCTACCAACATCATACGTAGTACAACAGGCCAAATAATCACCGCCTGTGTTACGAAGTAGATAAATGCGGCCGTTTCCATAGCCTATATCAGCAGCAGAAACAATAGCAACATCCAGATTGTTGTCTCCATCGAAATCAACTACTGCAACTGACTTTAGGTCATTCCAATAATAACGGTGTTCTCTTGGGATGGTAAAAGAGCCATCGTCTGTATTGAATGAAATGCCAACGGAACAGCTACCATAGTGTACATTTAGAGTGACAATATCTAGTTTGTTGTCATCATTAATATCGCCTAATGCTATCGAAACTGCAGCAGCATTATTATGGTGCTTTTTTCGAGAGAGAATTGTTCCGTTGCTACCATGAAAAGTAATTTCAATGTAGAATTTATCGATATATGAGATAAAAACATCGGATACATTGTCATGGTTAACATCAGCAACTGCTATTGCAATAGGCCTTCTACCATTTGAGTAACGAGATTCTTCATAAGATAAATCACGGACTATTAAATACATAAAAAGATTTTTAGTGTATTATAGTAATGCACGAATAGGATTAGATGTTCTATTCTATGCGTTTTAATATATTATGATAAAATATCTCTACTGATACATTGATTTTAACATTTTGGTACTAGCAAATTCTACCAATAGATAGATTTTTCAGATATCATATAAAATTTTTATTTGAACTAAACATCGGTTTAAGTATGCTAAAGGTTAATACTTAATTTTGAATATATCACTTACCAGTCGTTTTTGTTGTCACTGTCGTTAGTGATGTGGTCGAGACAATTGTTGATGAAGTTGTTAAAACAGTTGAGGGTGTAGTTGCTATCGTCGTTAATGATGTTGTCGAAACTATTGTTGATGTAGTCGTTGGCACAATTGTTATTGTTGAAGAGAACGTTATAGTCATTAATTCTATAATCGATTTTATGTTGCAAAAAAATAGACTTGAATTAAGACTAAATCAAGAGAGGGTGAGTGTGGGTAAGTTCGATGTATAAATACACCACCCTTACCCTCGCACCGTCAACATGGGATCATTGCGGGTGTCTGTAACGTCTGTGGAGGTGGGGGGTGTTCAACTTTTTGCCCTTAAACACTTCAACACTCTCTTTCAGATCGTGTTTCACAAAATACTTCCTAATGCACTTACAACGACTCGAACTATTATTGCATGGTCGTAAACATTTAAAATTCTAGTAAAGTTTATCAACTAACTAACTCGAAAAGCCGTTATAGAAGAAATATAAAAGAGACACATGCATTTTCATATTTTAATTCGAGTTTAACCATTAATAAAACTTCAACTACATGATATTGATTCGAAAAATACATGAGAAACAAGATAACATTCAATGAAGATGATCGTCGGAGATGAGCACAGGCTATATAGTTTTGACCATAGATATAAGTCTTGATAGAAGACAAAGAGTTGAGTTTTCTCCTGATCTGAGATTGTTATTCATCGAGAGATGAAAACTGTTCGAACTTCGTGAATTCTAAATCCATGACGATTTCTGAACTTTAAAAACTCAAATAATGCTCTGACTTCTGAAAGCAATTCACTAGAAAACCAAAGATATCATGGATAACATATACTTCTACAGAATCAATCCTGGTACCATCATAAAATAAAAGAGAGCAAGTAACAAGTAAGATCACCGTAAGACGTATTCTGTGGTGTTCCTTGAGACCTTCAACTCGGTATCATTCCAGTGTTATCGTAGTGGTATCTTAACAATCACCCACACATACCCAACCCACATCCTCGGTTTTAATATACAATTTTATCCTCAAGAACTAGTGTACCTGTTGATGTTGTTAATGATTCTGTCATTTTCATCCGCCGATAATATTTTAGCATTGTAATTGTCATAGAACCAGCAATTATACCACCAATAATTAAAGTGGATATGATGCAACACATTTTTCTTTTAATTGGTGAGCTCCTAAAAATAAGATTATTAATGTCTACAGTAAAAAAAATGTTTACATACACTGCTGTCATCGACGAATCCTGTCCTTCAATTAAATCTATGGATATTTTGTCGTTCTAAAATGACATTAGAACAAAAATGTTCACGTACAATACCTTTTTCTAAAATAAGATTATTGACATACTGCATGACTCTTACTGATTGTTTCGTTTTCAGTCGACATTAATTGATGACTTCTATTAATATTTCTATCTAGTAAAGAAAAAGAAAAACACACACAGCATAATTTTCCGTATTAACCTCCAGATAATACGATGCTCTACAAGTTGTCCAAATTTAGGCTATCTTCTAACGACACTATAATTCAAAGTGGATAGGTGTTATGTATATGTATTGGATCATTAGTTCCATCAAACGTTCATAGTCATACTCTAACAGCTTGCCTAATATTATGATGTTTCTATATTCTTAAGAACTGAATAGAAATCACTTACGTTCGACAGTATTTTTTTTGTGCTTCTACGATCTCGACTATGCGATAAAACAGAGCGATAAAAGCAAGGAAAAATAAAAATAATGAAGCTGTATCCATTAACACGACTGATTCTTCAAATTACAAAAGCAGATGTAAATGATTGTCTAATATAATTAGAGAACATGGCAAAAATGTTGCATGAGTTTCATTTAGGGTGCGGAAGCAAGGTTCCATGGTAGAAAAACAGTAAGATAAAATTAATGAGGAACGATTGAAAGCTTGTGTTTTTAAGTAAATTTTAGTCGATTTTCTCTGATAGGTTTTTATGTTAAAATCAAATGGCAATCGATGGAATATCACTGTGAATCTGTTGTTACTTTCAATGAATTAACATTGAAAATCATTAGTTTTTCAATGAAATCCATGATGACTTTTTCTATTCTATAATCGACTCGTTTAAGTTCGACACTGATTAACAGAACGTGCACTAGATATGCACCAGTTAACTGATTATTTAGTTGTATCGATCACCTATTTGCATTGGACATTTGACGTCAATGATCTTATTTATTTAACTATTGATATTTGCATTTGTGCCCACAAGTACGATTGTTTAATTATTAGGCGTTATACGTTATTAAAAATCGTAATTTTCAGACATTTTTTGAAATTTCGTATGCTAATCAAATTTCAAAATCCAATCATTGAATGAACAACTGATCACTTACATTAAGTATCCTCGCTGTTAAGATATTTGTATATGGGCAGAAAAACACTATCACATCTTTGTTTTTCAAGAGAATTGAATCATGAAAAATGCACGAAGAATTGGTTAGATCCATATCAAATGTCAGAACCAATATGGGTGTCATAGAATTTTAATAAAATCCTATAAGATACTATCGGATCTCTGTGCCTTGAACCAATAAATTCTCATATAGAATACATCTGTCACTTAAATCTAAAATTATTGTATAAGATTCCTACTAGAATCTGACTGTCTGAAACTGTTGGATATTTGTTGGCATCCTACCATAAGATCTGTCATCGGACCCTTTCACCCGGAAAGTGAGAAACTCTGTATTCAAAGATTTTTCTTCAATTATGCATAAAAAAACGACTCCGCATTTACAAACGTAATTTCATCTTAACGTTCAACTATAAGATGCAACAGTAACGTAGCCAGGATCTTCTGATGAGGTGTGCATATTTTATTTCACGAGCCGCGCCCTTAAGATACAAGTGAAATCTTTCTATGCAGTCATAAACATGACCTTTTACTTTTCGAAAAGATTTCTGAAGTTAAATTTCACCTTGCGATTACTGTTATAAAACTTTTCTTTAATCAAATATATCAGTGAAAGACTTTTTCCCAAATGATGTACTCATCAATTCGTTATCCATTTTTCATATCATTGGCATTAACTGGTAAATATCAAACACTAAGTACTACAGATCAAATTTTCTTCTATTGCTTAACCGAAACAATTTATTTCGTAAAATTGTATATGAGTCTAAATGATATTTCTTTTAAGAGGTTTACGAAAAGAAGTATTTTTAGCTTTTGAAATATTTAATATAGTTCTGTAATATCAAGAGAGTAGTCGTTAAAACTTTGTTGACCACCAGCAATTAACACTTTTCCATCGGCTAGTACAGTTGCTGTATGACGAAAGCGTCCTTTGATTAGACTGTGTACTATTGACCAAGTGTTCAATAACGGATCATACAATTCAACACTATCTAGGGAGCCGTAATAATCTCCTCCAGCCACTAGCACTTTTCCATCCGGTAATACAGATGCTGTATGATAAGAACGACGAAAATTCATATTACCTGCAGGTTTCCACGTGCCTGTCGATGGATCATATAATTCAGCATTAAATAAACCCCAACCATTCTGGTTTCCTCCAGCTACCAATACTGATCCATTTTTTAATAATGATGCTGAATGACCTTGACGCCAATCGCTCATTGGCCCTGTTTTATTCCACGTGCCTGTTAATGGATCATATAATTGAGACGATACCCCATGTAAACCTCCAGCCATTAACACTTTTCCATTCGATAATAGAGTAGTTGTGTGATAAATATTGCTCATTTTATCTGTATTTCTCCAGGTACCTATTGATGGGTTGTACAATTCGTCATTTCGTACAAGTATGCTACATGATATATCGTAGTATCCACCGGTAACTAGTACTTTTCCATTCTTTAATAAAGTAGCTGTGTGATGACTTCGTTGATGATTCATACTTCCTGTAGTTATCCAAGTATCTGCTGATACATTATATAATTCAGCAGCAGATAAAACTAAATTAGAATGCCTTCCACCTGTAACTAATACTAGTCCATTTTCTAATACAGTTGCTGTATGATAACTTCGTGGATGATATGGCTCATTAACAATTTTCCAAATACCTGTTGATGGATCATACAGTTCAGTTATCTTCATAACATCGATACCGTTAATTTTTCCACCTGTAACCAATACTTTCCCGTTGGGTAACAAAGGTAGTGTATGTAATGTACGTGAGACAGCCATTTCTCCTGTAACAAACCATTCTAAAGAAAATATATGAACGTGCGATTTATATTTTACTTATCAGTCCTTGCACAATATTTACATTCTGATTCCTATTTATCACTCCAAAAATATAGACAAACACTTATGTTTGAAGAGTCCATATTAGATAAATATGGAAGTATAGTGATATGTTCTAAATTATATTTTCTATTTTAGACTATCTAATACCTGTGCCATCAGAGCTGCAAGAATGATCAATGTTCGCCGACATATCGTTCGATTGTCTAATGATCCTGTAAAACCATCTCTATCTGCAATGACTCAAGTCTTCGATATCAATAAATGAACATTATACATGTTTAGTATTGTTAACTTGAAATTAGAAGTTTTGGATTCTACATAACACTCAAATATATTGTTAGTGTATGTGGACTGAATAAGTTAAGTTTTCAACATTTCTGAGCGAAATTCTACCTCTCGGCAGTGTTGTTGTCGTCGTTATTGGTCCTGTTGTTGTTGTTACTGTTATTGTTGATTCTGTGGTCGTTGTTGTCGCTGTTACTGATTCTGTTGCCCTTGTTGATATTTTTGATGTTATTATTGAGATGTTCTCCAGTTTTTCTCTAATGTTAATTATTAAAAAGATACTTCCTGCTATGATCGAAACACCAATAGTAGTAAAACATATATATTGGAGGAATTTTCTTCTTTCAAACGATCTACATCTAAATGAATTTCTTTACTATGGTTTATTACATTTTTCAATAGACATACGAAGTTCTTGCTTGAAAGGTTGATGTTTGCATTGGGACGACTATTAATGAGCACTTCACAAGGAAAAATCTACAAAACGAATCATTTATTACAATTCATCGTCAAGAGATTTTCATTGACATTGTTCTTCATGAAAATTTCGAATAAAACTTCATAAATGATCGACCAGAATTTACCATACAGAGAAAAGTATACCAAGTCTCTCTCTATCAATTCATAAAAGCAAATACATTTTACTGCTAATATTTATCAACAAACCAAGAGAGAAAGACTTTATTTGATAATCTATTCTTATTGATGGTAGTAAATATGTGAATAATTTATATCTAACTGATGACAAAATTTTGCTCGAATGTTTTTAGACAGCTAATAATGAATATTCACCGATATAACCATGTTCATATAGAATTTACTCTTGAATATCTCCTGTAAACGCAATAACTGTGATTAAATATTAACCTAATTTCTTTGTAAAATCCCTAATGAACAAAATGAAAGCAGATGTGAGTTACTATCTCGTGTAAATACATATAACGATAGGAAAATGTTGCCAACTAACAAATTTACAAATACAGTTTTTGAGAAAAAAGAAAAAAAATCTCATTTAGTCATGATATTAAGCTGGCATTAAGATAATTGAAAATTACAATTGGAAAAAGTCATTCTTCATCAGAAAAAACGAAAATAAGAGGAGTGTGAGACTTATACACGCTTCTATAAGCTAAAAGAAATGTGACATATACGTAAAAAAAGGGCATTTAAAATCAGAATAACCCTTTTTTTAAGAAGTTCCTCTTTCATTGTATTCAGCAAAAAATTATATTAAGCATACAATTATCACTTTTGTTTTCTTTGAAATATTTTACAGATAATTTACATTTTCACTCAAATATTCATATTAGTGATTGAGATAAACAATTCCAGTGGAATTCATAACTTCAATATTTGTTATATCATTTATCGCTTGTATTAAATGCATCAGTAAAAAGCTTTCTCTTAGAAATATATTTTATCGTTAAATGAATTATTCTTTCTCATTTGCTTCAACATAAATTAGATTATTACTAAATGTTTCATTAAATTCTTCACAATTTCTTTTAATTTCAACTTTTCATCTCACACACTCGCATCCTCAACTCTGAAAAGATGCTTGGTGGCTTTTTTTTCATGAAAGCTGAAAATTTTTTGTTTGTAATCTATGTGGTTACCAATGCAAAAAGCTATTTATAATAGTAAAAGTATGCAACAGGCTGACAAAAGTATGCTCATGTTTCCATATATAAAATGCTATGAAATTTCCAGTTTCCGTTGATATTAAAAGATCAAGTGAACTTTCGCATTTTAACGTTCTGGAGTACCTTGGTTGAATATAGTCAGGGTGTAACGATAATGATATCGTTCATCTCCTTCTGTTCTTTATTCTCTCACCTCTATATCATACTATCTTCGGGTCATATCTCTCTTTCCTCTTCTCTATATAAGCACGTATCTTATTGTGAAAGAGATACATTCTGGTCATGTAGAGTAGTCAATAAACATCGATACCGTGAGAAGCGGTCAGCTACTCAACCAGTTTGTCGTTACAGCAGGCAAGTTCGTTTTTAACTTCGTCACATCGACACGTGTACTTCGCGTCACAGATCGAGATCGGTTAATGGAACCACAATAAGGATCACATATTGTGACCGATGAAGCAAAATTTTCTTAAAAAACAGCGGATATCGCTATTGATAATGATATGTTGCTTTCAACAGCTTAAGTTTAGATAAATGAGAATGCAGACTGAGAAATAAATCAAAGAGTGGCAAATATCAAATTGGTACTAATTTTCAAAACGCGTCTGTCAAAATTTTCAAAATATACAAACTTGAAAAGTTTCACATTTTCAAAATTTTGCTAACTGGAGATAACATGAAAAATCGAGTTTGCGTCTTAATAATAATTTTATTCCGCGAAGAAGTTTAGAATTAGGCATGCAACAATTCCGATTCAATTCGATTCCGATTCTAGAATCGAATGGGATTGGTTGGCATTGGAATCGAATGGAATTGATCCGAGATAGACTGAAATAGATTATTAATTTTAACTCAGACTAATACAAGTTTCGGACAGTCTTCGTTAATGGCAGGCAGATTTCCAGAAACAAGAAGCATTTAGAATTATTTTCCTGTTAGATCTCACATAGTTCTTAACTATGTCACGTTAGTTTCAAATCACATCCAGTCAATCCCAGTCGGTTGCAACCAATTCCAATTCCATTCGATTTCGATTCCAGAATCGGAATCGGACTGTTTGAAATCGGGATTGGTGCATGCCTCACTGTACTTCACCGGTACTTCACTGGTACTTCAGTTGTACTTCGCTTTACTTCATTGGTACTTCACTATATTTCAAATAATATCTGAAATAGATGAAGTCTCGCTTTTCCCCCCTTGGCCATATGACACATTGTACTTGATAGCGCTTTCGGCGGTTGATGATGTTGACAGAATCTGTGATCGATATTAGAAGCTGTAAATATAGAAGAAATTTAGAAAAAAGAATCATTTATCGAGATGGGACGCGTCACAGTTCCCTGCAAATATGTCTATTTCCTCGTCCTTTGTCTCCCAATAACACGGGAAAAGTGACAGTTATTACGATTGTTTGTAATTATGTTGATTAACGATAACGCGTTCTCAAAAATCTACCTAGTATATGTTTAATCATGAACTCGGATATGTGAAGAAAAGAAAACATCGTTCAACATAAGAAAAATACATGAATGATAAATAAATGAAACGCTTTGAAGCAGAAGCTACGCATATAGCAAGCTAGATTTGTGATCTCTGTCAATACATCATAAAGGAATATGAGATATCGCGTAAAATAAATACGAAATGCGGTATGTATCAAACAGAATACGAATAAACCTCATAAGCGTATTATGCTTTGTTATCAATTACGTCCAATTTACGGACGTTCGAAGTTTCACGATCTAAAAAATCTATCATTTCTCCTGATTTCTGATGCGAACGACTTTTTGTGTGTACTGTTTTCTGAAAGTTGTCTCGAAAATGTAAGTTACACGCAAACGAATTTCAGTTTTTTGACCACTTTTTTTCGACATGACCCTCCTGACAGTCGAGGGAAAAATTAAGTTCTATATTTATTCTTGTAAATTACACAATAAAGAGTATTTCAAATTATCTGCAGTTCTCAAACAGCAAATTCGGATATGAATCAATTATGTTAACTTATACCATAATACAATCTCAAGAAATTTCACATCCACTTCGAATCAATCAAACATCTTCCATTCATCGAAGATGATTTTCATCCGAAAAACCTCCAAACTGGATAAACATCAGTCTTCACTTGCAGCCAAAACCAACAACAATTGAGAATGAAATTTATAACCGCCAAGTCATAACTCAGGAGAAAATTATTACAAGTACATACATTCATATATTGCGATTTAAACCTAACGAGCAGCAACAAAATCCACAAATCTAAAGTAAGCCTAAAAAATATTCCGTATCCAACAACAGGAACAGTTCAAATCGATTGACCCAGCACTTAGCGTATATATGAACATAACAACCAAACGTTTACTTAATAGGTCATAAAAGAAGTAGATTTTCGTTTAAACTGTAGATTTCTATTATACCAGAGCACTAGATCACATAGAAATCACACTCGACCAAATGAAATAGGCACATTCCATAGTGATAGCTCAACAAGAAGTTAAGAGAAAAACCTATCGAATAGAAAGTTACCCACAAAACAACTCTAAGAACATTCAATTGCCAAACTCACAACCTAACACTGTCCAACCATTTACATTCAGCGGAAGACAATCCTTCCCATTTTCAAAAACCCAAATTCACTTAACCGTTGCAAAACTCGATTCCCTCACACACTGAACATCGATACGATATCGTCATACAAGTAAATGCTTATCCTATAGAGAAAAATGTTCTTTTAAGTTCATTGTAAGCTTTTATAGCAGAAATATCAACCTTCAGACAATTCTAATTGTATTTTGAAACGCCTCAGCTCCAAATTCGATTCTTGCTAGTTTCGTAAAAGAATAGTTTAGTTTTAGTGTGACTTTCTTTGGGATAAGCTTTTTTCTAATGAAAATGTTTATTTTGAATAAAATTGAGTGAAATTCTATGCCATCTTATGAATCTTCTTGAGCAGAAGATGAAACTGGTCATGGCAGTTCTACTCACATCCTCACACGGAGTCAGTGCTCTCATACGGACCGCAACGGTCAACAATGTCAGAAAAACAACTTCAAATTCTTTGTCACGAAAGAAAGATGGCCGTCAAATTCGCCAAAACTGAATTTTCTCGATTATTCTATATGGGACCATATCTCAAGCCACATGTAATATAGAAATGTGAAAAAAATCAATGAGTTACGTTGGGAAGCTGAATAAGGGATAAGAAAAGTTGATATAAACTATGTGCGGGACGTGATGGATACTTTTCCTTCTCGAGTACGTTCAGTCATGACACAATGGTGACTTAATTTTCGATGAACATAGCTAATTATTAGAGTACTCTGCTATACCTTTTTAAAAAAATGGATTACTATTTTGTTGCTTCGTTCTCTCTTGAAATAAAACGATTTCTTTGAAATGTCGCAAAACTTTTGGTACACCCGGTATACACTTGGCTAGGCGCCTATAGAACGATCCTTGAGAAAAATCGAACCTACAGTCATAGCATTTGTTAGGAGGATACGAAAGAGAAAGAAATCGATATGGAGTGAGAGAGACGGTCGGTCTCGGATCGTTGATTGAATACGAACAGAAGTGTGAACAATGGAGAGAAAAAGAGAAGACCCGACCAGCCATTAAGATGAATCCGTAGCTATATATATAGCTAGGGAACAAAGAGACAGACGAGATGCTATCATAAGATATCACCTTAACAATGGTTTAAACACCTCGAGAAGAAGAGCCTGGAAATGCGAGGATTTAACCCGTAACAGCATTCTTGATCTATATTTCACACACTCATCCGCAAAATGACTTTCTAACTTTGACCCATTGAACATATTCTTTCTGGGTTTCTGTGGGCGATACGGTTTGACAACGCCGTAGCTCAGCGAAAAATCGACAGAATTCTTCAAAAAGTTGCAGAATATATTGAGTCTCAAATTCTGAACAAAATCGTCAAAAAAAGTGGAGATTAGTTCATGATAAGTGTCCCATTAAATATTGCCTCCAATGTGGCTTCTACAGAAAGGGGTATGCATAACCAGTCTTGATTAATCTGTAACATTATGGGCGTTGTTTTCGAGCAAGTTTTTGATTCCATCTATTACCTTCATTGCTATTTCAGGGTGTGATACCAGGTAAGGCTCTGTAAACAATATATACTCTTTCAATTTCTTTACATCGTGTTCGCGTATAACGCTAAGAAGTCGATTTCCATTGAACATCGCGTTTTTATCTTCCTCGAGATCTTCGAAATCATCATAGATATCTTCTAATATATCCTGGATAACTTCATGCTCTGTTGATTCAGGCTTTTCACCATTCAAATATCGTATAAAATGTCGATGCATTCGAACATCGGCACTTTTCTTGTGATAGAAGTATTTTAGATCGTAATCAGCGAAGCTCTTGCCATGTCGGGCACTAGTCTCAATCACAGCAAACTCTTTCAAATCTTCTAAGAGTTTCATGCAAACATCAGTAGGAATGCCGAGTTTCTCAATTGAATTGGCCACTTGCTGAAATAGTGCGTCTAAAACTACAGGATCGATTTCTTTATTATGTTCACCATAATGGTCGATAATGTATATCATTGTTTGTATCTCTCGAAGATTTTCCTGTATGTGTTCGCCAACACCAAGAATATATGGCTCGATGTTGGTTTTGTAGACAGTTTCAACTTTTGCTTGAATTGTCGGTATATCAGAGTCCGGAATAGGATAAACTATGTTTTGTTGAAAGCTTGTGCTATTCATATTAATTTAAGAGACTGCTGTAATATATTGATGAGATCAAATTTTATTTAGTAATATTAACCTGAAATAATAACAGAATGCAATGTGTATGTTACCGTGAATTAGCTTCGAAAGTAGTGAAATCTCTACCAATGTTACGAGAGAAAACGCTAATCTAATTACGTGCAATTATAGTGTGAAACACGACGTAACCGTTGTTCTTATTAATTGTATTGAGGTCATTACAGTTCATCAATTATGGTCACCCATCCAACAAGCATCAATAGAACTATCTCTTTCTTTGCTAAGGTACTGAAGTAACTGGTAGTTCCGAGTAAAAGTGCCAGTTTTTATCATTGATTTTTCCACTTACTATCTTAAATGGCTGTCACAGTTTCTTATAGAAAGATGTGCCGCGAAATTCCTTAGCAGGATACTGAGAGAAAACTGATATGAAATAATACGATGGAAAATTCTACCATTTATTTTCTACAACTATCGCATGGGTAACTTTCTGAATTAATCTTTTTCGAAAACTTGAATTATTTTCGCTGGTTTTGTTTTGAAAATTCCGATAAACAAGTCTTTCTTTTCTATAAATAAGCGAGTTTTTCGTTTTAGTCTATAAAATAAACGTTTTGGGCTCACTTTTACTGCTAACTAACAATAAGTTTCTTTGACAAGATACTAAGCGATCATGATTTGATTTATATCACTCCTTTCATTGAAAATGAAACACTTTCATCCTCCTGATAGTTACGCTACTCTTTGCTGTTAAAATTTTCTTAAAAAGAACATAATATAAGCCAAAAGTACTTATGTTCCGTTGTAATGTATACTGTTTCCTAAACATTCAAGACCACTGTCTCCGAAAAGAACTTTTTTTTTATTTGGAACAAGTGGGCTCGGACGGATTGCGAAATTTTTCGGGATCAATGATGGACCGTAAAAATTCTACAATAGATAGAAATGTCGTTTTTTATGTACTTAAAAAGTGAGTACACTACTAGAATCGGTCAGTGTGTCCCACCGTTTACACGATAACTTTCGATAAAGGAATCGAATTTGACTGAAATTTTCTGCATAACCTTATCGCATCACTATCTCGGCCGAGTTCGAAGATGAGCCCAATCGGCTGTGCCCTTGCTGAGTTGCGCTAAGATTTTCTCCGATTTCTATGTAAAAAGTTCAATATTTGAGTATTT
This sequence comes from Adineta ricciae, assembly GCA_905250025.1. Lineage (NCBI taxonomy): Eukaryota > Metazoa > Rotifera > Eurotatoria > Adinetida > Adinetidae > Adineta > Adineta ricciae. The sequence continues at coordinate 7,542 of CAJNOJ010000647.1, read as the reverse complement.
GTCTGCCTGTTCGTTTTGCATTTCCTCTCTGCACTAGCTATAACCAACGAAATTGCTGTACTAGTTCCTCAGATCCAAGAAAATATGAATAGAGTGCTGACTAAGCACTTATGGGTAGACATGGGTGATCTGGCTGGATTTGCATGAATATTCACCCAAAGGATTTCGCGTTCGAAAAATGCGCAAAACCATTCAGGGAGCTTTCACGAGTGCAGGGAAATGCCAAAAGAAAATTAATAGGCAAGTGTTGAGGATGGTAGGAATGGTGTGGGTGAAATTTCACTAAGATGGTTTCATGGTTGAAAACACCGCAAAACCTTTCATACTGCACCCGAAGATCTAGAAAATATGGAACGAGTAATCAGATCTTGACGGGAATGCTCGATGTTTATAAGCTATCCAGGCAGACAAGCTACGATAAAATCACACGTGAAAACGCTTGAAAATGTGCGCTTTTCTCGAAATTTTCCTCCGTAGAATTTCAATGCGTTTCTACACGTTTTGTTTTCAGGAGAATAACGACCAAAGTCACGTATTTCAAGGAAAAGCGCATAAAACACGCGTTGAAGTTTTAACGCAAATAGCTTTGTAAAAATGCGCGGTTTTATCCTCGTTCAAAGTTCAACGCGTGTTTTATGCGCTTTTCCTTGAAATACGTGACTTTGGTCGTTATTCTCCTGAAAACAAAACGTGTAGAAACACATTGAAATTCTACTGTGACGATTTCTGATGGAAGAGATGTGTATCCCGATGGAATCATGTCATTCTTTATTTCTTCCTATCATCAATCGCATCGTTCTAATACAAAACACACGTTTATATACCCTTCTCTCGATAGAAAGGAAGGAAGGATAAGGCCAAAGTACATAAAATGCACCGAAGTAGGGACAAATAGCATGCGTACAGCGCATGTGAAAAAGATCGTCACATCTACGAAGGAAAATTTCGAGAAAAGCGCACATTTTCAAGCGTTTTCACGTGTGATTTTATCGTAGCTTGTCTGCCTGGGCAGGTGTGATCTGGGTGAGATTGCACTCACACGGTTACATGTCAAGACAGGGTGCCAAATCTCTTTTACGGTTTCCGTAGGGATAGCAAAGGATCGATCGAATGTTGGGAGGCCAGTAAAGGGATAAATGAAATAGGGAAAACTGTGGATGAAAGTTCACCCAAGCGGTTTTTTAATGAAAAATGGGCGCACATTTGCATGAAACCGTCGTAGATCTAAGAAAACATTGAAATGGTGATCACAGATCTGTAAGCAGGGAGATGTGGGCAACCGGGGTGAAATTGCTACCAAGTGGTTTGCGTGGCAGATAATCACATCAAACACGCAACTATCACTGCAGAATTCTATCAGAGGAGCCAAACGTGGGTCAGGGCATCATAATGAGGATCTTGGCAGTGACAGGATGTGGGTGTGTTTCACTCAGACTACGCGTCTATCAGTCATAGATCTCTGTTGTGGAGAACACCATTAAAATGTCTGCGGCGAATTTAGATTCAATGGGTGATGAAAAAGCATGGAAATAATGAGAATGAGCGTGAGCTGATGAGCTTCGATGAAATTTACCCAAATCATGTTCGAATGTGTTGACATTGATAAAGCCGTTCTAGAAATACTGAATAATGTAAAACGTAGAAGCCCGCTCAAAAACATGGTTTTCATTCAAATATGTGCTTCAGTTAAAGACAGCCAGTGTCAATAATAATCTACTAAGAACGGATCCTAAGCGTATCAGTGTTATAGTATACTGACAGAGTGAGCATACTACTATATAGTTCAATGGCTAAGTCTTTTCCACGATTCCTTAAAATAGTATATTAAGTAAACCCCCTCCCAAAATAAAAAGACCTCCCTAATTAGAAGGCCCCTCAAACTGGATTGAATTATCGTCGTATTAGAAGGCCCGGGCTTTATACCGTACCGATATTTATTCAAAGCAAAGAATGTAATTTACCGTGTTTTTCCTTTGTGAGGCGCGGACAATGCAAAATTACAGCATCTCTCTTTTTTTTTCTTTTAATATACATTCTTAGAGTCAGTTTTTAATGCTGCTCACGAATATCACCCTATTTTTCGATTCGACAAAGGCTTCAGGGAGAAACACTCAAAATACTGCAGACATGTCTAGACGAAAGAATATGCCACCCTTTGAAAGCTACCTCTAATTCTTTATCGATTTACTTTTCGTTCTTCCAAGCACGAGTTTTGAATTCCTCATGTAAAACTGAGTCTAGAAATATATTTGGAAGTTTAGTCAGATATTCCGGGTCTGTTCTGGAAAAGGTCTATACTCTAAGGGTTTAGGCCCTAAGGATGCAAAACCTGCCGATTCTATCTAGTTTTTTCCTTTAAGTGTTATAGCCTTCATTTCGACGGCATTTGAATCATTATTCGTCCAATAACAAACTAACGGACCGCTTTTTCTGATTTTCTTTTGCTATTTGTAAAAAACGATCCCAAATGGACATGTTCTTCAAAACCAGGCTCCTTCATATAGGTTTTCTCAAAAAAAAATCCACCTTTTTTACTATATAGTCACGGCTTCAGTAAATGAGTCGAAAAGATAAAATTTTAATCAAAATTTCATGTTTATCTTATTGATACGAGTGTAAAACCTTAATAGTAGGGCCTCCCCAATTAGAAGGCCCCCAAAAAACATTGCTTTGATTTTCCATAATAGAAGGCCCAGGGCATTTAATTCCGGGGAGGGGTTTAGTTATCCTGCAGGTTTTCTTATTCCAGTAGCGACGTATAGAGTATGTAGAAATACCAGCGCACTGTTTCCTGAAATCTCAGCTAAAGATAATCATTAATGAGTTTTCTGAACATCTCTAGTTTCACTCCGATAAACTAGGCCTCAGTGAAATCTAAGAGAACTCATTTATTATTATACCTAATTGCGAAGGAAACACCCTCAAGAACCACCGTCTACCAACCCTTTTGATGGGTTCGATGGCATACTATTTTTAAAAGTGTACTCTCTAGAGTTTAAATATTGAGTGAACATCTTTCGCAAATGGATAGGAGTGAGTATTCACATGGAGTGTTCACATACACCCTTACTTGTCATATGTGCATGTGCTCAATCTAGAGAAATATTTCCATATAAAATCTGTCTTTTTATAAAATTTTGCTTTCGAAGAAAAATATTTGACTCACGCGCATCTACCACTTGTAGCATACCGATTTTTCTCAAAAAATAAACCTCGAATACACCTTCATTCTCATTAAAAGCATTTAATGATGATCATCCTTATAAGCAGTAGCGGTCATTATATTGGAATCATATATTTAGGTAATACTCTCCCGCTAATCACAATCCTATTTATCGCTTGAAAAAAGAAAAAAAATTGTGATTACACTGATAAAAATTTTCGTAGAATGATAAACCCTCAAAAAAGGGTTAATAACTGAAAAATTCGTCTATCAACGTGATCTACTCCTTGATAAACCCTTTTCTCGTTGATCAACTGGATCAATTGTAATCGAAAGGTTTCTAGGAAATGATGATAAACTCTGAGTTTGAGGGTTGATTCAGTTGATCGACGGGAAAAGGGTTTATCATTCTACGAAAATTTTTATCAGTGTAGGGTATACCAAAAGTTCTGAGCTCGATGATTAAAATTTTTTGAAGCCGTAAATATTGAATGTTTTTTTAAGGCAAAGTATAGCATAAGTTCTCACCTGCAATAATCAACAGAGTAACTCCATCATGGATTTACCTCTAACACCCCGCTAGATTAGTTATATAGTAGTTATAGCTAAGAAAAGACACTGTCAACATAAAGCTAGAATGTGAAAAAGAAAAAGATTTGTAAGTTCATTTTATTAGATGCTCAAAATGGTCAGCGTTATTTTCTATATAGAGTTCCATCCTTTCTAATAGTTTATCAAAAGTCTTCTTGAACTCGTTCATATGAATATTTCTCATGACGGTGGAAACCTCTTGATCCAGCGATTCTTCGTTCGTGTGATCCGTCAACTTGTTCTTGGTATAATCATTTAGCCAAAAGTCACACGGTGCAAGATCTGGTGAATGTGGTGGATTTGGAATGATTTCAATACCTTCCTCGGTTAAATAATCGACAACATCTCGATGAGCATGAGGAGCACCATTTTTTAAACACCGTGCTCAGAACTTTTGGTATAGCCTAAGTAATTGTCTAAAGAATCGACTGTACGTGAAACTGAGATATTTCAAAAAAAGAGAGTAAGTTTGAGCTGAAATTTTTAGAACATCTGAGGCTTGGTAAAGGCTATCTTTGAGTACAATTTCAGGCAGAAATCTCTTCATTTGAATCTCCAGTGAATATTCATGAATAGGCCGAAAATTTAATAAAATGGCCATAACTCTCGTATAATAAGCAATGGGCCCGAACTATTTTAGATTTTTCTTAATCTCGCTGAGGCACACACATGGCCAAAATATGGGACTAATTGGCATGAATCACTTGGGGTAGTTCCATCGTGAGGATCATTGAACAAGAAACGTGGTCAAAATGATTGTTACTTATGACACTTGTCATGCTTATATCTCCTGAACCGGCTATTCGTTTGAGCTGAAACGTTGGATTTATTCCTAACGTGCCATGGTCTACCTACTGTAAAAACTTCACCCAAATCGGAGACGTTCATTACGCAACGTTATGTGAAATTGGGCGTAGCTTACGCGCAATGCCTCATATGTTGTTACCTGCTTCCGACGCCCTGTGACCCAAGAGGAACTTATGAAGTAGAAGTGCTCGAATGTTTCTACGAGAAAGATTTATTTCTAAATCATAATAAGAGTCCACATCGATGAATTTATCATCATTCGAAAGATATTCATACTTCTTTTACAGTACAGTGCAAAAATCCTTGCCCTTCATGTTGCACGTCCCTCTCTGCATTTATATGTCAGCTGTACTAATAAATTGTAATCATAGACAGGGCTGAGTTCAAGTTTCAAAACCGGCAGAAAAATTATTTTATCATATTTCTCTTTCAGTAACCCTCACCCTCATACCTAGTTTCAACCGATTTGATAAAATAATTTAGGATAATCCAGCTAGTTTTCTCACGCATCTCTCAAAAAATTTTACCGAAATCACACAGTTTTGGCCATTTTTCTTCTCAACACGAGATTCTACGACGGATTATACGGCTTTTAGAGAATTAATATCAATTTCGTGGAATGTCGATCTGACGAGTTTGTCCTTTTTCTAGATTAACATACTCTTTCAATCCTCTACGCTTCATCGTTTTTAGTCATCCGAAGAAATATTTACACAATTCGGACGTAGAGCTTTCTGTGGATAGTTTTTCTGACAACATTTTAAGGGCCGATCATTTTAATACTATAAATGAGATTTCCCTTCGATTTTTGATGAAGTGAGGTTTTATCGTGACTGCTTTGTTTCTCTAATCAAACGCTATTTTCGATGATTTTCCTTGTAAGTAGGTACATTTTGATCTGCTCTTACTTTCGATAAAGTTATTTTAAAAAACTGAAGAAAACTGCTCCATATCTGATTTCAAAAGCGTGGTTCATACAACGGGCAAGGATTTTTGCACTCTACTATGTGTGCCCTTAGCATAGAAACTTGTAGAACTTTCTCGGGTATTTTAGGACATTTACAAGAAAAGCGCAAGCACTTAGTTGTCAAATTAATAGGAGGTAACATCGCATAATATATATCAGCGTTTTAGTGGAGAAGAGAAAAAGAAAGAACGAAATTTTTTAAAAAATCAGTGAAATAATTTTTGCCTAGTCAATAAATGCGAAAAGGTGTATAAATTATATTATGTTTTATATATGAAAGTAAAACATTAGCGCGCTTTACGGGATGACTGAAAAGCAACCACTCCTGAACCCAACATCGAAATTATCCAGCAATGACAATTCTGTTGAAGATTCGGGCAATGAAAATAATGATCAAATCCTTTCGAGCAAGTACGAGCGGACAATAAGATGAGTCTTTCATCATCATAATCATTATAATTCTTATAATAGGTTTAATTGGCGTCAACGCTCCGCTAGTCAAATCGATCGACAAAAATATAAAAACTTAGCTGATAACCAGGATGATTGTTACGCAAACAGCTTCAACAAAAAAACGTCCGTGACGCTAACTAAACTAGTAAGTACCACGAAACAAAAATATATAAGACATATGTGATCTTTAGCAGTTTGACTGAAGTGAAAAAGCATCGTAGTCGCATCGACCTTTCAATTGTCCCTGAATTGAAACAAGTTTTTGAATGTTATCCAAGAAGTCAAGATTTCAGGAGGGCGCGCATAAATGCATAACGACAGTTTATAGTGTTTACTTGTGTGAAAAAGAAAGTGAACATGTAGGCAGAACGAAACTCTTTGCGATTGTGAACATAAGTGAATTTTTCTTGAATATGATAACCAAGCGTGTATGATAGCAGAAACTACTGGTTTATGTCTTTTTATTGCTCACTTCTCCACACAAGTAGATGAGCATGTAGAAATGTAATATATCCTGCGTTGAACATTACAGTTATGAATGCTGAGAATTCTACCATAGATAATGACCGTGTTCGCGGTTAATAATCAACCCTTTAAACTTATTAACTTTCATATAATATTCCTCGTATTTTTCTTGAAAACCTTACAGAGTGAATGGTAAGAAAGTAAAAATTGTGTCTGTTTTTCGTAAATCAAGTTCGTATTTATAAACTTTATATGGACAAAATCATTTTCATAGCGGCGTGATACCGCAAAGCTTTCGGTACAAATGTCTCTACAAAGCGAAGTCTCCAAAAACTGATTTTTGTACATACGTATGCTAACGTTAACTCTAGATCACTTCCCCACACAGACTCATTTTTGGTGTTACAAACCTCTCATATTCATTTACGCGTTTGTCACCAGTTTATAAAGTTTAGTTTATTCGTATGACTGCTGAGAAATGTAAGGATACACTATAAGATAAGTAATGTAATTCTGATGTGTATCAGGCAATAATTGTGATTGTAGTGGGGTCGAATTCATATCTGTACATGGAGATATGGTCGAATTGTTTGTGCATCTGTTAGGATGAAATTTCTGGATTGTAAAATGTGCATGGCTATGAGCGAAAGTATTTATTTAAGAAATGATGAAACTATGAAATGTTTAGTGAGGATATTGTTGTTTGCTGTGGCGATAATTTCTTATGAACAGCTCAAGGGGATGACAAAGATACTCCAAATACTCTAATGCTTCAAAAATCATTTCGTAGTACGATAGAGTTTTGCCAGAGTACCGTGAAGGATCGTGGAATATAATGAAGTGCATATAGAGTACTCTTGGAGTATCATCCGTGTATTGTTGGAGTACTGTGGAGCATCACTGAAGTATTGACGTATTGGAGTATCGCTGTTTTCCTCTTGCTTTCAATCATCTATAATTTGTCAAATATAATATGTTTTTCTTTCTCGTTCTATGCAGGAAAGAAGACAGATACTTGTATAGATCACAAGGCTGTTATTTATTTCTTTATTCTTTTCTGTCGAAAACAAAACCGCCGAAAAATAAACATCTCGAG
>CAJNOJ010000646.1:3124-34524 GCA_905250025.1 Adineta ricciae | reverse complement strand
GAAGGCGAATTAAATTCTAAGGTGAAATCGAATTGAGAAGCTTTAGTTGGTGTTGCTGTTGATATACGAGTCGATCTTGTAGTATGATCATCATCATCGGATGATACTTCAACGACGGCGGCAATTGGTTTCTGGTAAATCGAATCACTAGTGCGTCTCATCTACAATAGAAAAGAAACATGTTGAAAGACAAGATTTATTCATCATCTTCATTATCATTTAGTGAAGGAAGTGAAAACAGTTCAGGTATATGATCAGTCAGATATTCTTGAGTAAGTTTTAATCGTTTACTTGATTGATCCTCTTCATCGCCACTTGCATCACTTTCATCGTAGGATCGTTTCAAACTGTCGAGCTCTTTGACTTGTCTATCGTAATGAATTTCTTTCACTACTTCCACTAGAGGTGTCAATAAATCGTGCTGTATGAGTTGACGATAAAACTGTGCATCGATTTTAATTCCAAATTTGGCTAAAACACTGGTGAGTTGTTGATTCCGTTTGGATTCATGTTTGACAATAGCTAGAAACTCGTCCAGAATCCCTACTTTTCTCATTTGCTTGATATATGCTGTTGATAAGGAGATATTTTCGTCGACCAGAGCACAAAAAATATCAATATTCCTTGTAGTTTCACCCGGGTGAGGGTGTGGGTGTGAGAACAATTACCACGAATACTAAAGTATTTTCACTTTTATAGATAAAGATTATCAAGTGGCAAGTATTTGTGAGTGCAAGCTGCCATGACTAGTTTCGTCTTTATCAGAGACTTATCAAATGGCATCTATTCATAAAAAACAATTTCTAATGATTAAATTCAATAAAAATCAAATCTAATCCTCAAAAATCATTCCAAATGAACAACTACTCTGTTAAAAATCCAAAATTCACAAAATCAAAGCTAAAAAGCTCTAAAATTGCAAATTCAAAACTTATCGATTTGAAAAATTCGAAGGGTAGAAACTGGCATGAAGGGTTTTGTACGTAGTAAAATGGATTATCAAATGGCTTATAACTCTAAATTCGGATCTAGTATCATTATTGCATTGCAAAGCAAGGAAATAATAATATGGAATCGAAAGTCATAGAAACCATGAGGAAATTGTGGAACAGTGTTTACTCACTTTATTGGTGATGTTGAATAAATGGCGGATTGAATAGGTTTTTTGTGAAAGGGAAGAAGTTGTAAGTTTTGGCTGTTGCATGACATCGTTTGATTGAAAATTAGAAGATTTGTGTGTTGTGGAACAGTTTCACTGTTTTTTGTTTTGATTGTGAGATAATCTGTTAAATGTGTATTCTGTAGAGAACTGTTTTCCCTTCGATATTGTATACTTAAAACTATGCCATACCACCTTCTTTTAGATTAATTTAATAAAGAAACCAAAGAATTCGTTTTGAGCGAGCTTTACAGGAGCGAAATCCGCCCGATCCCTTTGATGAATCAACTACGAGAAAGGGTTCTAGTATTGTTTAAACTAAACAGTTCGATAGAAAAAACGATTCTCTACAAAACGCATATCTAACAGATTATGTTGTATTCGAATTAACGAAATAGTGCAGTAGTTTGCGTTTAGGATCGGAAATATCTCTCGATCGCGATGATGGATTCTAATTTGAAGATGCTTGTGATGATCTGATCTCCGATACAAGAGCTGATATATGATAAGTATATCCTGTATTCAATGGAAAGAAATCGTATCTCTACTGTATGTTTCTCGTCCTTTCATTGGTGGACAACCGAAAGAACGTATCAGGCAGTAAGCGAAGCTTTTCAGAATGAATTTCCAGATGACAAAATGCCATGCAGACAAGCAATTTATAAACTTGCAAAGAAGTTTTGAAGTGGAAGACCTCCAGCAGTACGAACTGAAGAAAACATTGAACGTGTGTCAGAAGCTTTCCGTGCGGATCCACAAACATCTCAATGATTTGCATCATATGATCTTGAAATTTCACGTACAAGCTTACAACGTATTATGAAACATTTCAAGTTAAAGCCATATAAACCACGATTATTACAAGCCTTGAACGAATATGATCCGGACCAACGAGTAGAATTTTGTGAATGGATCATAAATTCTACAGAAGAAGATTTAACTGTGTTAGATCAAATTCTATGGACGGACGAAGCTATCTTTCAAATAAATGGTCGAGTTAATAGACACAATTGTGTATACTGGAGTGATTCAAATCCGCACCTTATCATCGAAGAAGAACTCAATGTACCACGTGTAGCTGTGTGGGGAGGAATCTGGTCTGATGGAGTTATTAATCCATATTTTTTTGATAGTAATGTTACATCACAAAATTATCTTGAAATGCTGAAGCATACTATCGTATCACAACTTCAAACACATCCAACTTTCCCGACAATGATTTGTCAACAAGATGGTGCACCACCACATTATGGTAAAGTTGTACGAGATTTTTTAGATAATACGTTCGTTGAATGGATTGGTCGTCGAGAAACTGTTGAATGGCCTCCACGCTCACCTGATTTAACTCCCTGTGATTTCTCATTATGGGGTATCGTAAAGGACCGTGTTTATACAGAAAAGCCTCGTAATATAAATCATATGAAGTCTCTAATTCAACAAGAATTTACATCGCTCAACGATGTTATTGAATTATGTCAAGCGATTTGTCGATCTGTAGGTGATCGTTGTCAAATGTGTATCAACAATGCAGGCAAACAATTTGAACACTTACGTTAAACTGAAGAATATCAACAAAAATATCGATTTTTGCATGATAGTGTTTCTTTTTCTAATATTGGTGAAGAACTGTAACGTGCATTTGATAAGAAAAAAGAAACAAGAATGAATATCTTTGTGTGAACTTAATAAAATGGCTTCTATTCATTCTACATTGTTTTTTATTGTACATGTAAGAAAGTCATTTTTTATCGAAGCCGATAGCAGTGCTTGAAAAAGACTTTGTCTGACCTCATCAAGGGGGAAAAAGCGTGAGTTAAATCAATCTTTAACACACTTAAACTCACTTAACTCACCCTAACTCACTCTAACTCATCTTAACTCATTTTAACTCAAAAACTCACCAAGTGCTTTTTCCCCCTTGTTTTTGCATGTGTTTCCTATGTAAACGGATGTTGCTTTTTAGGATTAAATGTTTGTGCACAAATATTCTAAGTAAATCTATTTTATATTTTTTGGAAAGAGATAAAACATTCCAATCTGACAATGAATATGAGAAACATTTTTTTAAAACCGTGTTATTTTCATTAAAAATGAAACCCATACAACTCGTGATACTTTTTCTATCATTGTTGGAAATTACTGGTTATTACTCATTATACAACTCAGATGATCGTGAAAGATTAAATTCTGTATTTGATTGTTTATATGCATATATGGTACAATCTTCTCTGGTTAATGATGAATATTATCAAATTCATTATCATCTTATTCCTTATTGTCAACGATTGGATCAAACTGAAAAATATGAAGAATCATTTATTGTATCGAATGAAAATATTCAAAGTCAAATGAAGTTTAGTGAATTATATGAACGGGGTGTGACAAGTTTACAACTATTAGATTGGTTAGCACCAATAGATATTGCAGAACGATACGAAAGAAATGGTCAAAATTCTGACGAAATATTTTATAATTGTTCATATCCTTGGTTTGGTTCAACGTGTGAATATAAATTAATCGATAATATATCATCTTCATTTGGAAAAACAGTTGAATTTATTATTGGGAACCGTAATACAGCACCACTAAATGTAAATTTTACTATTGGTACATGTTATCCATTTTTAAATAGTTGTTATCGTGGTCCATCACCGATGTGTCTTGATTGGCGCGAAGTTTGTGATGGAAATTTTGATTGTATTCATGGAGAAGATGAAGAATTATGTTCAATCATGAAAATAAATGAATGTTTTGATGAAGAATTTCGATGTCATTATAGTGCAGAATGTATTCCATGGTCATTTGTTCGAGATGGAATTCATAGTATCGATTGTCTTGACGGTACGGATGAGATGTATGGGTTCTTGTCATTTACCGGTAATAAATATGACTGTCCTGAATTGGCAACATTTGAATGTGAAGAAAGTGCAAATTCACGTCCTCGACATTTTGCATGTGGTGACGGTCAACTTCAAGGGGAATCTCCACCTAATTTTCAAATTTATTGTTCTAATTTACGAGAACAACAAATGACTTTGGCTATATTTACTTCACTTGATTACATTTCTGAAGTGAAATGTCAGGAAGCGTTGTTATGTTTAATCGGTATTAATCCAATGGACAATATTTTATCGATTATAGATAAAGATCTTTGTGAATCTTTTATTGATTCTACTGAAACTCTTGGTGATCATTGCATGTCAGAATGGATTAGTTTTCCTGAATATCCAATTCTTTATCGTTTCTTTCAATTTATTTATTTTACAAATCGATCAATTGAAGAATTTAAAATGAATATTTTACCTGATCTGATTTGTTTTAATAGAAGTCTTTGCCCAGGATTATTGTTTTGTTCAATCGATATTCAAATACATAATGAATTGAATTGTTGTCAAATTGATCATTTTAATCTGTTCAAAACTAATGAATGGGCTCAAGTCTTCCCAATGTTCGAAGACATACTTGACCGATGTGCATTGATCGGTAACGATAAGAATTGTTCCGAACCATCTTTATTTTATTGTCAAAATTCATCAAAATGTATTCCAAAACATTTATTACTAGATCGTCATATGGATTGCTATTTTAACGAAGATGAAAAAGTTTCTGCTTGTGATTTAAATGACACCAAACGATTTACTTCGAAATTATATCCAGATGAATGTTATTCAATAGTTGCAATTGATCCCTATGGGACATCCGGTTTCAATTTAATATATGAAAATCCTATATATAAACCAGATGCTTTGAAAAAAAGATTTCCATTTCAAAAGATTTGTGATAGTTTATACGATGTAAAACCATTCGATTATTCCGATGACACCGATGAAACTAATTGTACATGGTGGCCATGTAGTAATTCATATGTTCGTTGTGATAATTTCTGGAATTGTTTAAACGGTTTAGATGAATTAAATTGTTCTCATAATTCATGCTCTGCAAATGAACATGTTTGTGTTCAATACGAATCTGAAGAAAAACTTTGTTTTCCGATAACACATTTAATGGAAGATTATACAATATTTCAAATCGAAAGATATCGTAAAATATATCTTACTAATAAAACAATTAATAATATTGAAAATTATTTATTTTGGAATCAAACAAAATGTATTACTCTTGGACATCTATTTCATGGTCATTCAATATCATCGTTATCCGATGAAGATGTCTGTTTAATGCCAGATAACGAAAAATATGGCACAGATATAAATTATTTCTTAGAAATCGATCAATGGTCCTGTGATTTTTTCTTCCGTTGGGCAAGAGAGAAACCGAAATTTTTTCTAACATCACGGTTAAGCAATTTTCCATCGATATTGCCTACTAATGTTTCTGTCCAAACAATTTCTGCATTATCTCAAAGTGAAAAATTTGATTTACTAAAAAATACGGAAAAATATTGGTATTGTAATCGAGGAATTCTTATTTTATTTCAAACAAACAATTCTTATAAATGTCTTTGTCCACCAAGTTATTTTGGTGATCGATGTCAATGGCAAAATCAACGTATTAGTTTAACAATTCAATTAATATATCGTAATTCAACATATATAATATCTGTTTTTCAATTAATCATTACTCTTATTGACGAACAAGGACAAATTGGACCTTATCATGAACAACTAACATATGTACCTAAACGTGATTGTGGTACTAAATTTAATATTTATTTACTTTATCCAGATAAACCAAAGAATTCCTCAATTAATTATTCAATTCGTATTGATCTATTTAATAAAATGACATTAACTTATTTAGGAAGTTGGAATTTCTCAATACCATTTCCATTTTTACCTGTCAATAGAATATCTACTCAATTATTTATTCCAAATACAAAACAATTTGAATCATCTTGTTCATTAGATTGCGGAAATCATGGAAAATGTGTTCGATATATAAATAAAAATGAATTCTATTTTTGTCGATGTGATCAAGGTTATTCAGGTTTAAAATGTAATATTAAAGAAAATTGTTCTTGTTCATTGGATTCATATTGTTTAACATCAACAATTTGTATTTGTGCATTGAATAAATTCGGTCAAAAATGTTATTTAAATAATTCAATTTGTCAATTAGGAAATAATCCATGTGAAAATAATGGACAATGTATTCCTATTGATGATCGAATTGGTCTAAAGAAATTTACATGTTTATGTAAAGAAGATTTCAATGGTGAAAGATGTGAAAATAAAATAAAGAATATTATTGATATTGAATTCGATGGAAATCTAATTAAAAGTGATTCAGCTGTTATTGTACATTTAATAACAAGATTTGAGAATGATAATCCACAACATACAACATTACTTAAGAAAATTAAATATGGACAAAAAAGAATTGAGATTTATGTAACAATATCTTTTCATATTGTGTTTATTGAACCTGTTAATGAAAAACAATTTTATTTAGTTATAATAAGAGAAGAATTTATTCAATCAGAATATATTCATACAAAGTTATTATCAAATCAACAGTGTCTTTTTATAGATAATTTATTAAATATAACTTTGAAATCTTATTCTTATTATCATCGTATTAAATATTATCCATTATTATGTCGACAAAATAAACAATTAATGTGTTTCTATGATGAATATTATATGTGTTTATGTGATCTTGATCGATTTTCTAATTGTTTTACATTCAATCATAATATAACTTACAATTGTCAAGGACAACATCAGTGTGAAAATGGTGGAAAATGTGTTCAAGATAATGCAACATGTCCTGTTGTATCATTCTGTGTATGTCAGGATGATTGTTCTTATGGTACAAAATGTCAGTTTAGTACAAATGGTTTCATTTTATCACTTGATTATATTCTCAGTTATCATATTAAACCAGAGATTTCATTTTCTCAGCAACCTTTAATTATCAAAATAAGTACAGTTATTGTAATAATTATGTTTGTGTTTGGATTAATCAATGGAATTTTATCAATCTTAACATTTTCTACACAGAAAACAAGAGATGTTGGTAGTGGTTTGTATTTATTATTTTGTTCATGGATTTCTATATTGATAGTAATTGTTTTATTAATGAAATATTGTCAATTAATTTTATTTCAAATGTTAATATTTAAAAATTCAAGATTATTTAAGATTAATTGTATTTTATTAGATATGATTCTGAAAGTTCTTATAGCTGCAAATGATTGGCTTGATGGATGTGTTTCAATTGAACGAATTATTATTATTATCAAAGGTATCAGTTTTAACAAAGTTAGAAGTAGAAAGTTAGCTAAATGGATCATTTTAACTGTTATTATTGTGACAATTCTCACTCATCTTCATGATCCTTTTAATCTTTTCGGGACGGGGTTCTTTTTTAACAGACCAAATAACGAAACACGATACTAATCAAAGTCGCTAGATTTTCATTTTTAGTTCATNGACCAAATAACGAAACACGATACTAATCAAAGTCGCTAGATTTTCATTTTTAGTTCATTATTTTCATCTGTCGAGAGACTAATACGGCACATAAGCTCATTAGTGGTATCGAAGGCTAGAGGAATATCAGCTAGAATAATAGAAAAATAATATACAGTTAACGATTGGAATGATCTCAAGTCAGTGGCCATTATAGTGGCCGCCCGTCCCGAATGGGTTAATCGTCATGTTATAAATGATACTGATTTTGAAGAAGAACGTATCTGGTGTTTAGTACAATATTCTCCTTCAATTAATATCTTTAATTCATTTATTACTCTCTTTCATTTTCTGATTCCATTTATAATTAATTCATGTTCAATAATCATCGTTGTTATTTTAACATCACGATCTCGTTCTCTTGTTCAGTCAAGTTTATCTTTTATGGAACATTTTAAATTACAATTCAAAGAATATAAACATCATTTTATTGCATCATGTGCTTTGGTATTATTAGCATTACCACGTTTGATCATATCATTTATCAGTGGTTGTATGAAATCACCAAATAAGTCATGGTTATTTCTTTCTGCATATTTAATTTCATTTTTACCATCAATCATGATATTTGTCATATACGTATTACCATCAAAAAATTATAAGACGGAATTATATAATGTTCTTCAAAAAAGACTTCGACGATTTCGAGATAGAATATAATTAGATGTCTCGACAAAACATTCCCTTAATTTATCATACATTTTTTTACTTTATCTATGGCGGATTGAAACTTCTTTACCGAGAATTCGAAATTTTTCTCATCATTAATTATATCCATATTATGAGTTTTGTTTTTGAAAATTTCCTAACGAAATTCCTTGCGTAAGAACTACTCTGCGATGTCTTCTGGACAATATTCAGTCAACGTCAAGCACAATTGAAAATATTTCACACATCAAACCAGGAAAGGACATCGAGTAAAAATACAAATACTTGGGTCTAAAAAGTATTATTTAGGATTTAAGTACAGTCGTATATGGAAACCTATTTTATATGTATTCAGACATTTAAAAACTAATAAACATCGGAATTAATAACGGAGTTCCTTTGTATTTGAGGGATATCTATAGAATAAATGAATTTTCTCAATTACAGTTAACATAATTTGCATGTAACTATTCCTTATTACAGTTTTTGTTGACATCCTGTAGATGTATAACGAATAAAGAATGAATAAAAGTGTTTTTTTTTTCTTACATGCGATTTGATCATTTATCAGTCATTCTTTTGCTAAAAGTGTTTTATACCTACGCAAGTTTATCTTCAATTGAAATTTTCACCTCTCGATAACAAAGAAAAGAGGCTTAGAAACCATTGAAATACTTTTTGATATTTAAATAAAAAGTACCAAGTATTGTACTAAGTATACAATGTCTGGTACTGAATAATATTCAGATGATGAAAAGAAAGTAATATGTATTTGATTCGTCAGTTGGTAATCGTTTATATCAATTAGAAAAACACGGTAGTGTAATAAAGTTCCAATATTACGTGATACTTTCTGCTGTTCAGTTAAAACAATGTTTCTCCTGTTGGTGACTCTGCTGATTTCTCTGCTATGATAGTTTTAAAACCAGGACTAGTAAGTAACCTTAAAAGATTTTTTATGTAGACTGGTATATGTAAATAAAGGTTACAAAAAAAGAACAAGTTTCATACAAATTGAAAATGTGAGAAATATTTAATAATTTCAAAGAATTAATATAATTCACTGTTATCCAAAAAATTATTAGTATTACTAGTTCCACCTGTTAATAAAACTTTTCCATCCGATAGAACGGTTGCAGTATGTTCATATCGTGTATGATTCATAGTACCAGTAGTTGTCCAAACTTCTGTTAATGGATCATATATCTCGGAATATTTGGAAAAAACACCTGAAGAACGATATCCACCAACAACTAATATTTTTCCATTGTGTAGTATAGATGCTGTATGAAAAGCTTGTATTTGATGCATTGAACCAGTTTTCGTCCATGTTTCAGTTGTTGGATCGTACAAATAGAAAAAATGTTCAAAAATGGATTTCGAAAATTCATACATTTCTGTCTTGTCGACGCATTTCACTAGTGGTCAGAGCTAGAGAGCTGAAATTTTTAGAAGTTAAAGATCTTCATCAGATATATGTATGATAAAATTTTGAGTCCTCTAGGTTAAGTAAAAGTACAAAAAATATGGATAACAAATTGTCCTCAGACCTTCTGGGACACCCTTTACTAGTTGAATCAAATTGAATTGGTAAATGAAACTATAACTAATGAATTGGATTGAATCGAATTGGACGAATTCTCAAAAGTCATTGAATCGAATTGAGAGAAAATTTATTTTCAACGAATTGAACGGAATTGAATCGAAGAGAAAAATTTGTTAGTAACAAATTGAATCGAGTTGAATTGGCAAATTTATTTTTAAGTTCAATGAATTGGACTCAATTCAACAAAAAAATTCTAAAATTCTTTTTTCAGAAATATTCTTAGTTTATAGAGAAAATTACATTCTCGGTAAGATTATGATGTCGGAGGTGATTGTTAAATGATATATTCTCTTTTCTGAAAGAAAGGGTTATACAACGCTTAAATCATGGGCTTGAAATGCTAAAAGTTTGTCTGTTTGTTTGTCTGTCCGTTCTATCCAATCAGAAAACAGCATTTCGTAAATCGACTAAAACGTATTAAAACTTAACCGGAAGTTAGTGACCGAAGGATAATCGAGGTCGAGGATCACGAATCTAATGTTAGTTTTTTAAAATTCCAATCAATTAATTAACTAATTACCCAATTAAGGAGTCGTAAACTACTTTTGTGCCGAGCAAGGGTTGGCCGAACGTAAACGAGATCGAGGATCTCAAATTTGACATTAGTTTTAAAAAGTTTCCGTTAGTTAATTAACTCATTAGATAATTAACTACGTCGCTTATTGTCGAGTATGAATTGAGCGCCTAGTTTTCGAGGTCGAGGGTTCCGCATCTAATGGCATTTCTGGACAAGGGAATGTTTCCGAAAAAATCCGTTGCATAAGGTTTGGTCGAAGATCATCAGTTTCGAGGAACTAGAATATGAAGATAATCCTTAAAAACTACTATAAATTATTAACTTCATAGTGATGTAATTAAGGTATATTTGAATAGATTTATAAGACAGACGCAAGATGTTCGTATGTACATGTCGTTTTTAAACCTTAACGACACAAGACGAGCTGAACATTGTCTGTGATTTGTGTGTCAATAAACCAATTGTCGAACTGTAAAGAAAAGATAAGTCAAGCGTTTCGTTAAAACTGTGCCTCAAGTCATCTTTAGGAGATATAAAAGTCCAATATCAGTTTTCTTACGAAGTTTTTGTGTTGTCAACAACTACACATGAGAACTTTTGGATGAATCTTTAACAGATATATGTAAATGAAAACGAAATGGATGACTAGAATTCTGCTGTTGGATCTTTATAGAGATTGATTTGTAAAAAACGTTTAAAAAGCTATACTGGACAAGTATTATTGAAGGCCAGCGGATCATAAGACACCTGACTTCCACTTCGAAGGTTTTTCGAAGAGTTACAGAAACAAAATCAGTGCTTTTTTAAGAGTAAATCAAAAACAGATAGAAGACTAGAAGCATGCAAGTATGCATATGTGCGGCTAGCCGCGAGTGGCCGACCGGAGGGAGGCCGACGAGTGATTAGACGTTGATTTTAGAGAATGATACTTCAGAGCATGAATTTAAATGACTTTCATGTACTTTTCGCGTTTCTTCGAAGAGATTCAGTGGATAAATCACACGAACGAATGCGACAGTTTTTAAGGTCCTGGAAACGAAGAGAAGAACGACACTATGCTGAAAGTCATACAATCTCGTAAATTTGGTCACATTTCGATCATGAATTGCTCCCCTATGATAAGCTTGTTTTTCGTATAATATCCTCGTCCGAATGAAGTGAAAGAGGGAAAGAACAGCCATGTATACGGCTAGCCGTGAGTGGCCGACCGACTAGGCGTTTGCTTAGGAGGTCTAACAGATGAGTGACTAAATGGATTTTTGAGAATTAGAGAGGAATCAATTAATCATTTTTAAAAACGGTATCTGACTTTGCTTGACTTAATATAAATGAATTAAAATACTTTGAATCGGTGAAAATTTGCAAAGGATTATTAAAACGTTTTTATGTACAACGTGTGCTGGGATGCAGCTCAGTTAGATCTATATCTACGTTGGGGCTTATTGAGTACTATTTTAATTGCTTCAGAAAAAGGTCAGTGAATCCAAAGGATGAGCGTTACTTGTATATATTGAATTATTTGAATTTTCCCTGCGATTCAAAATGTTAACTTTGCGTACCATGATGTTCTTGTTATTTTATTTCTTTCGTTCTTTGATACTTGTATATAATTTATGTATACATGTTTGTTATGTAATCAGTGTATTCGCATAATCTTTTTCGACGTCAGACATACGATATAAATACATGTCGGTATACATTTGTATAATCACACTGTTTCGACGGACGGATAAGATATCGATGGTTATACAGACGAATCTATCTTTTGTTCAAGGTCTTCTCCACTTAAATTTAAATATCTCTGCTTTTAAATTCTTTTTCTGTATTCAATTCTAATTGCATAAATAATTTTTCTCGTCGTTTGAAAAACACATCGATTGAATCAGTTATATATATATATTTGACGAATCTTACTCAATAGTTTAATTATGTCATTCAATGTTGAAGCAGCATCATTATCTTCAATTGTTATTTTCGATTCTTCCGAAGAAGCAACAATTACACATCCTGTTTCCAAAACTGCACGAGATCAATTTTACCAAGATACTAAAACAATTAACGAGAATAAATCTTGGAAGGTCATGTGTGTAATTTATAAAGGTACAATACGTGGTACTAAAGGTTTTACATCCAATTACAATCGACATATTAAAGAATTCCATAAATCTTATTATGATTTATGGCAAGAAAAATTACAATTAAATAATATTAGTGGTCAGAAGAAAATTACTGATGTGGTATCTATACAGAAAGAAAAACCTACAAAAAAAAAGATTGTTTATATCCAACAAATCATCCACGGCAAATTAGTCTAGAAAGATCAATTATTGAAGATATGATTATTAAAACTGGTCTTCCACTCTCACTTGTCGAACGTTCCGATTTCATTAAATTTATGACTCATGTTGACCCTCGATTTCGTATGATGAGTAGACGTACACTAACTCGAACGTCATTACCAGGTTTATATTCGAAAATGATGGATGGATTACGATTATTTTGTTCAAATGCACCCTTCATATCTCTCACATTGGATATGTGGACAGATCGAAGACAACGAGCATTTTTTGCATTAACAAGTATGAGCAATTTAAAAGATGAATGTAAAATAATACAATAAAATGTGTTTATTTTTATAGGTCATGCAATTACTGATACAGAATTTAAATCATACGTTATGGCATTTCAACCTGTGTTTGGTAATCATTCAGCACCACTATTATTGGAAACGTATGAATCAATTATTAATACGTTTAATATTCGATCGAAACTAGTCCAATTAGTTATCGATAGCTGCTCGAATAATATCGCAGCTTTTCGTGGTTTAG
Organism: Adineta ricciae; assembly: GCA_905250025.1. Taxonomy (NCBI): domain Eukaryota; kingdom Metazoa; phylum Rotifera; class Eurotatoria; order Adinetida; family Adinetidae; genus Adineta; species Adineta ricciae. The sequence continues at coordinate 21,332 of CAJNOJ010000646.1, read as the reverse complement.
TCATCCCTGGATTTGAATATTATTTTCAAGATGAAGAAGGTGCATATTTTGATGAAAATAGTGATGGTGATGAGGATCAAAATGAATCAATAGATACTGCGCACGAAAACAATGTTTCAATCGACACAAGCAATATACTTAAATTTTTTTTGATGCCATCACAATGGATGATCAATCATTCCGTTTACCATGTTATGCTCACACATTACAACTGGTAGTTAATGATGGATTAAAAGGTTTGAAAGCCACACAGTCATCATTAGAGAAAATTTCCAAAATAGCAAAATTACCCCACTCAACGACATTAGTATCGCAACGTTTCGAGAAAATTAATGTATGCATTCCAAAAGCAAATAAAACTCGATGGACTTCTCAATATCAAACAGTTATGACAGTGGTTAATATTCCACCATCTGACTTAAATGATATTTTAATTCAAACACAGCATCGTGATTTATGTCTTAAACCAGTAGACTATCAAGTTTTGAACGAGTTTATCTCGTTGTTAACACTTTTTGCTGAAGCAACAACTGCCACTCAAGCAGAAAAGACACTATCGATTTCAATTGTGGCTTCTTCAGTTTTATCAATTTGCCAAGATCTTTTATTTGAACGAAATAATATCAAACATTCAACAAATTTATGGAATTGTTTGTTTGAATCATTTATAGCTCGTTTTGGTGGTCTTTTGGAGCAAATATTAATCCAGGTTGATATTGAAGAAAAGAAGAAAACCAAGCGATTTTATGATTTTTTTCAAAGATCCTGTCTTTCTGTTAGCACCATTCATGGACGGTCGGTTTCGTTTGCAATGGTTGTCAAGCTCTATTTTATCTGAAGATATTCAATTCGAATTATGTGAAAAGATACAACAAATTGCATTAGAACAATCTATCTTGCTCGCACATATGAATGGAATATGTACAACATCAGTTAATGATAATGCTCCATCAAGTCCACCATTACAAGCAACAACACCAAATAGTAACATCATATCAAGTCCATGTGCTCCAAAACGAAAAAGTTTATTCTCAAGTATGGACAACAGAATTGTAAAGAAGAAAAAATTTGATCCATTTAGCTATATTAAAGATGAAATTTCTAGGTGTTTAAACGATGATGATATGGATAGTATGGTTCTTATAAAATCTTCAAAAAATTATCCAACATTAAGCAAACTTGCTTCTAAATTTTTATCAATACCAGCAACATCTGCACCCGTGGAACGGGTGTTTAGTCAAAGTGGATTTTTTTTTCGTCAACATAGAGCATCAATGAGCAGAACAACACTTCAGCAATTAACAATGCTGAAGTGTAATCGTAGTCTTTTCTAATCGGTAATTTTTGTACCTTGTTCTTCTGAAACTGTCTCATATCTCAATATTTCCTACACTTTCTTTATTAATTATCTTCTATCTTGTCATTAATAAATTTTTTAAATCTTAATGATTTCTTATCAGTAAAATAAAGTCTTTTCATACAAACACTTTTTATACAGATACGAAAGAACCTTTTCGTTGATTAACTGGTGAAAAAATAAAGGGATAAAATATATATCTTAAACTTCCGGATAGCAACTAGTTGAGTTGAAAATGAGTTTAATTCTATGAACGAGTTGAATTGAATTGAATTCACTTTTATTTCGTGGGTCTACCAGTTGAATCGTAACTAATTTCACATTTTTATCAAGCATATACTAGTTGAATTGAATTGAGTTGACCTATGATCTCTCGATCTGTAAATTGAGTTGAATTGAGTTGATCATATTTTTCAGCAGAGTTGCCCAGCTCTGGACTGTATGAGCTGAAATGGTTATAACCAATCCATTTGAAGACGAAAATATGATAGAACATCGTTAGAAATTAAAACTTGAAAAATCTGAATAAAAGTATTTTTTTGCCAAAAAGGTCTCTAAAAACCTGGTTTTACGGAGACTTTCCGATCTTGGATGATTCTGATTTCTTTAATACATACCTATTACCTCATAATATAACTTTATATGGAAAAAGAAAAAAACTATCTAATTTGAAAAGAATTTTCTTTTCCTTTTTCCTCTCTTTAACATTAAGAAATTAATTTAAAAGCATTTTCTGTTATAAAGTTTTCTCTCACTGCGTATCCAGTATGATTTTTTTCTCTTGGGAGCAGCAGTTGTTTTTTTCTTAAAAATACTTGAACAGTAAACATCTATATTACTTCATTTTTTCTTATCACTGATTTTGATTATGAACTATTATTTAGCTCTTGAATATTCATTAGTTTTAAGTAAGAACGATTTATCCTTCTTCCTTTTAAATATATTTTTTCCGTCGGAAAGTTGAGAACGATGAGAAAAGAGAATATCAACACGACGTTGTGAAGCAGAGCAAAAATTTCATCGAAAAATCAATCCATACTCTTATAAAAAATAATTCTACAGTATATGAAAGTTGTGAATTGTGTACAGAAAAAAAAGAATATACAAGAGAATCAGTTTTGTTTTTTTCATGAATATTGAGATTTCATCGTCAATAGAAAGAAAAAACGATGGTTCTCTCGTATGAAGTAAATATCATTAAAAATATTACATCTTGTTAAGAAATGAGAACAAAATAGTCTAGAAAAATATGCACTGCGAAACTGTTTCTTCTTATGCTGTATTAACAAATAAATAATATATTAAAATGCTTTCCTTTCAATGTCCTCTTTTTCTTGCTACTAATGATGAGAAGGAAACAAAACATTGTACTTTTAATTTGAGAAAATTTGTTTAGATGTATTTTCTCTGTGAAGAAAATGTTCATTTCATGTTTTTTCTTTTTTATATTGGTATATTTTTTTTGAAAACTTCAATAATAGGTGATACCATTTGAAATCTTAGTCCAATTTCGCCTGCTTTTAGAAAAAAATCTCAAATGTTTTGAAATAAAACTCGCATCTGACTTCACTGATGAATTAAAAAAAGATGAGAAATCCGTGTTAATAAATAACATTGAGTTTATCGGAGAATTAAAACGAATGCGTTTGGATAACGATTTTCATCAAAGTGATCATAAAACAGGACTTATGTAAATTTAAATCATTTCTTTTAGATATTTAAAATGATATTATTGAATTTTCTCAACCTATGGTTATTCCTGACGATTACAGGACAAACATCAAGTAAGAATCCAGTAAAACTTGTTGCCATATGCACTGAAAGAATAATTTATCCTAAATTACCATATTTTTTTACTAGAAAAATCTGAACGAGCGGTATTTTTCTGTTATATTTGATGTTTTTGTGTTCGCTTTTATTAAATGTTACACTCTTGAGTGCTTACATAAAAAAAGAAAAGGGAGAATAAAAGGAGAAAAAGGGAAGTATAGATAAGGGCAGAAAGGGCGGACCAAGGTGCTAGTGATTCATTTTGTCGTGGAAGGGTGTGTTCACTATTATTCGCTAGAGTTACTGTATGAGGTTGTGTTTGGCTGCGAAACTATAATTATTCCTCTTCATCAAAACATATCCACTTAATCAGGAGGATTTCATCTCTATCTAGTAGTTTGTTGGTTCTTCTTAATCTAAAGTAGTGTCCTAATGCGTCACCTTTTTCTTTTTTAAATTTATCCCAGTAGAAAATGTCCAGGAGAAAGGGTGATCGTCCTAGGTCTGACTTGTACGTTCTTTCTAGTCTCCTCGTGACAAAGCGCTGTACGTAGAATTTCAGTGGTTCCTCTTTCGTTGCCATACCTAGATCTGATGCTGATATATATGGACAACTGTGCACTAATCTTATAGCTACTCGGAACTTACTGTCCAAGGCTTCGCGTTGAGTCATAGGTAAAAAAGGATAGAAGGGGAAAATCCATGCTAAGTGTGGAAAGACGTATGCAAGCATGCACTATCTTAACACCGGGACTGTTGTTCGTTTGCCTTTTCTTAACCATTTCAGTTTGGATAATGCTCCGTCTGCTCTAGTGAGGCATTGATCAACTGTGGATTTAAGTGACATTTTGCTGGTCCAAGTAAAACCTAGATATTTGAATTTGTCGACGATTTCTAACCTTACTCCCTCCATCTCTATCTTAATATCCGGTTTTTGTACTTGAGAGTAGAATATCTGGGCTACTGTTTTTTGTACATTTATCGGTTGTTTCCATTTTTTGCATAGGCAGCTATTTTGTTACATACTTTGTTTCCTTCTTTTATCATATATTCTATTATTGAGTTCAATGATTTAATAAATGGAGCTCTTATGAGAACACTCAGGTCATCTGCGAACAGGTATCCTGAGCGTGCTCCTAGGCATTGAACTAAATCGCAATGGTATACGATAAATAGATATGGAATTAAACTACTCCCTTGTGGTACACCTATATGGATGTTGAAATTATCTGATCTATTCTCGTCAAAACTAATATAGGCTTGCCGGTTCTTCAGCCAGGAAACTATCATCGTGAGTAAGTTCGTAAGCATCCTCGAATCATGTAGCTTCACTACCAGTCCTGCATGCCAGACCACATCACATGCCTTTTTATAGTCAACATAGACAGCTAAAGTGGGCATATTGATTGCTAAGTTATTCTTGATTTCTTGGTAAATAGGCAATACTCGTGTGGGTAGAAGACCGCCCGGCCTGAAGCCGGATTGTTCTTCTGGAACCAGAGAGTTTTCCTCAGCCCAACTTCTCGTTCTTTCAAGCAATATTTTTTCGAACAGTTTGGGATGCGTAGGAAGTAATGATATAGGTCTCGTCTGCTCTGGACCTGGGACTCCTGCTTTTAACTTGTTTAAAGTAACTATTTTTGCTATTTTCCACTCTCCTGGGAAACGACATTGCTTGAGTCACTCACTGAAACACACGCCTAAACAGTGGATATAGGCAGGTGGCAGTAGTTTATTCATATGATTTGATATTTCATCATATCCGAAAGGTTTTTATTCTTTACTTTCTTTATGATTTTGTTAATTCCGTGCTCGATACTGGCTCTAACATCACGTTAGTTTGTTTTCCTATGGCCTCATTTATTTGTAGGAACTCCTTATTGATGTACTTATCGTGAGGATTTTTATCATCTATTCCTGGTTCATTCGCTTGCTCTTTATAGTAATTATATAGCGTGCTCGTTATGTCTTTATGATTGGATATTATGCCTGAACTTGTTGCAAGTTTTGATATTGGAAGTGATTTTGGTTTATAAATTTTAGATAGGTGTGACCAAAAGGCATTCCCTCGGATATCATGTGCTTCTTGTATTTGAGATAAGAATGTACACCAACGATCCGATTTATACTTCCGAATTTCCTTTTGAACATATTTATTCATTGTTCTTAATGCAGTTCTATATTCCTCTATGTACATATCATTTTTCAATTTTCTTTCTGTGTAATACTTATTCCGAACTTGTCGTATATCTTTTAACATTCCAATACTATAAGGAGGTAATGATGGTCGATATTTATCTTTATTTCTCCATCTCGTTACTCTTTTCTTTAGCGCAGCGAGAAATCTAGTATATTTTCTATACCAACTATCTACGTTATGTCCTTCTAGATCTAACTCCTTTATCCAAAAACCTTGCAATAATTCTAATATTATCTAATATACTGTCCAATTAACTAGAGGAAAATGGCCGTTTGTTTGAAACCCCACTTTTTTACTTCTCATAGCCATGGGCCAGTGATCACTAGTACCTATTTCGAATGTTTCTGCTGTAAGATCAGTTAGATTGGTAAAAATGAGATCGATGTGTCTGTCTGATCGTTTGGACGAATTTTTCGTACCGGGAACGAAGACCAGATGATTTTCCTCTATCCAGCTTTTTACTTATTTACCTCTTGCATCTGTTGATGGACTAGCGCATTCCTCTGCGGCTGCATTAAAATCTCCTGTTAGTATTGTATTTTCCGTGATGAAGGCTTCCAAATCCTTTAAATTACGATCTTGACAATGAGGCCAGTAGATACCAATAATTCTAATCTGTTCTGATAGTCCCACATTATCTACTATAACTGTATTTTCTATATTAATTTCGATTCGGGTGGCCTTAAGATGTTTACTTACTGTTACTATCACTCCATCTTTAGCGTTTGTACGTTTTTGATAGAACGTGTGAAAATGTGGTATGGAAAATTTGTTGCACAATTCCCCAACTTCTGTGACTACACATATTGAACTATCTGTTTTAAAGATCATTTCAGTGGCTTCAAGCGCCCTTGAACCCCATCCTTGTACGTTATATGCTAGCATATTAAGCGATAAAAGTTGACTGGTTAAACAGCATTCTCTCATTTCCCATTGATTTAGTATTCCATTGAGTGTTTTACCAGAATATCATTCATCTATAATTGCTGTTACGTATTGGATAGTTTTGGTAGGAAAGCCCCAACCAACGACTTTTTGCATCACTGCACCTTTTACAATATCAGGGGTTAAGTTGGGATCAGCGTACGGATTTAGGAGGAAGGGGACTGCGAAAACATTTAGAGAGTCAGAAATCAAACTATTTTTCATTGGTTGTGGACACTGAATAGTCTTGTTCAACTCGCTTCTTGTTTGGCAAACTATTTATGAGTGCCTTGACACTGATGTTGTTGTGCCATTTGTTGGATCAGTAGTTTGGTTGTTGTTAAGTTGCAGTGGTAATGATTCAGTTGGTTGTTGTTTATCATAAGATAACATGTTGAACTTCTCTGTTATATCTTTCTTAAAATTGTCGAGTTGAACTGCTACCTCTTGTAGCCCTATAGTTTGTTGTTTCTTTTCTTTGAATAATAAGGCCATGATGGTTTGTTGTATAATATTAGTTATCACTAATATACCTTGCTTGTTGATTGATAATACTTTATTTGCCATATCTAATTTCAAGACTTGGTTGTCTAGTTTCGATTCCATACGCCGAGAGGTTTTCAACAAGACGCTCATTTGTGTATTGATTTCTTTTAGTTGTATTTGTTCTTGTTGTGTCTGGCTTGCCCATGTGTTTTGATTGGACCAAGCGTGTTGACGTTCATTATTTGGTTTTAATGTAGGATAATCTATATTCAAATTTTGATGATAATTTGTCTTTCTATTCTCGTACATTGGACCAATCATGCCGCCGTTCAGTGCAATATCAACTTCTTTTAACGTTTTTCTGTAGTTTTTTACTACATTACACTCCATGCTAAGTGATGAGTGATTACCTTTACACTGACGAGGGAACCGCCCGAGGTGATTAACGAGTTTAGATCTCATCTTTTGGTGGTAGATAGTCCTCGATGAGGTATGAAAAACCTCAAGAGGATTTGTGCCCATGGGCCTTTTATTTAGAGTTATAGATGTTTTACGGAAATTTTTGCATATAGTTAGGTGTCTGCCAACAGATCAAATATCAGTATTTAGAACTGAAACTTTGGTTACAGACAGGTCTATAGATAGGAACAATGCTCTGAAAACTTCAGCTCTAAAGAAGGTTTCCTTCTCTAAATACTAAAACTTCAAAAACCCACCCATATTTTAGGAAATACGCTAGAGCTGTTCTTTGTTTCAAGTTTTGGTATTTAGAGAAGGAAACCTTCTTTAGAGCTGAAGTTTTCAGAGCATTGTTCCTATCTATAGACCTGTCTGTAACCAAAGTTTCAGTTCTAAATACTGATATTTGATCTGTTGGCAGACACCTAACTATATGCAAAAATTTCCGTAAAACATCTATAACTCTAAATAAAAGGCCCATGGGCACAAATCCTCTTGAGGTTTTTCATACCTCATCGAGGACTATCTACCACCAAAAGATGAGATCTAAACTCGTTAATCACCTCAGGCGGTTCCCTCGTGAGCCCACCGTATAGGTTTATGACATTGATAGCTAAAATCCCACACTTCTAAGTATTTCCGACATCTAGGTTCGGCCTTGCATTGATTTCTGGTATGACCTAGCTCCCAACAACGGTTGCAATACGTCATATTTAGACCGGATATAAATGGTGTTATTGGAAGAAGTAAATGACCCATGGCAATATTCCTAATTTTAACAATTTCATCATATTCATTAACATTCGACACACAGAATCTATAATCATTTGTTGATTGTAGTTTATTTTCGATAATGAAACAGCTGATTTAATAGTTTTAGTAATTTCTTAATATATAAATCCATTGTCGAGATTAAGTGGAATATGTCGTATGACAAGAGCAGATGAATCAGGTACTGCACGTGGACGTTCAACTTTTACCTCTATCTGGTTCATTTTATTTGGCCAATTACAGTTCCAAAGCTTTAAGAAGTCCTCTCTTGTTGCTACTCCAAACTTGTATCTATTGTAACCAGCTGGTACAAAAAATGGAAAATTCTTCAATTCGATCAAATAATTGTTGACTGATGGTTTCTCTTATCCACTTGACTGTGTTCATTATTGACGGAACCTGGAACTGTCCACCTTTGTTGCTGCTGTTGAATCTGATAAAATAGCAAGGCGGTCTATTTGCTACTGCATGTTTAAGATGTTGTATTGGAAAGCCGAAGTAACGTGTTGATGACGGTGTTGTGGACGAATTTTGTTGCCGTTGTTTCTTAGTCTGTCGTTGAGATGATTTGCCCGGGGAATTACTTTCCTCTAGCTGTCTTCGTTGAGAAGATGATGCTTGGTTATTTGGTGTTGTGTTGAAGTTGTACTTGTCAATAGATGTCTTTGTCATATGATTGTTGTCATGTTGCTGTATATGTAGAGTTAGTGATTCATAAGCTGATTGATCCATTAGTCGTGCGAGGTTGTGTGTAATTTGTTATGTCGCCTGGTGATTCATCGGCTCGTTGTTTTTTTCGCTTTTTTGTTATTCCACTCGTTGTTTCTTATACGTTTCAATCATATATTTGACGAATTGGGGATCATTGTCCATTTGCTGTTGCCAATAATTGAGCTTCAGGAGCCCTCTGCTGATCTGGGACTCATCTTGAGTTCCAGTATTCCGATTCATAAGATAGGGGGATGTTATATAGGACTTGGATAGAGAGCGAAAATTTTAGCAGAACGCAAGAGAAGAATACGTCTTATCGTTACGAGTTAAGAATGATGAATGTGTTATATTTGATTTGATCATTCAACACCTTAGAGACCTCGAAGATTCGATTGTTGAAAATTAATCAGATATACGAGGTTTTTCAATAATAAAAATTCGATTGTGAAATATTTATAATTTAAGTTTGGATGATCATTTCATTTTCAGTCATAAGTATAGTTTTATTATTATTGTCAGGTATTTCGTACAATTTGCCAAAATTTTGTGCAAATGCAACATGGAATCAATCAGCTGTGACTTTTGCCACTAGCGCTATAGTCGGCAACCATCCTTTTGGTATTTTTGTGAATACAAATAATGATGTTTATGTAGCTGATCAGTCGAATGGACGAATTCAAGTATGGCTCAATGGAAGTATCACACCAACAAAAACAATATCGGGTGGTTTAGCTTCTCCTTGTGGTATATTTTCTACAGAAAATGGTGACATTTATATTGATAATGCCGTTTCAAATTATCGAATTGATAAATGGGGATCAAATTCGACAACTAGTGTTCCAGCAATGTATATATGTTCAGTTTGTCTTGGTGTTTTTGTGGATATAAATAATATGTTATATTGTTCAATGTATAATGATCATCAAGTTATATATAAATCATTAGATCAATATTTGAATATATGGAGTACTGTTGTTGGTAAAAGTGGTACCGCTGGATCAACATCGACTACATTGAATAAACCTGTTGGAATTTTTGTCGATTTTTATTTGAATTTATATGTAGCCGATTTTGGAAATGATCGAATTCAGAAATTTTCATCAGGACAATTGAATGGAACAACAATATCAACAGGAGCCATTATACTCAATGGTCCATCTTCAGTAATACTTGATGCTGATGGATATCTTTTTATTGTTGATCAACAGAATCATCGTCTTATTGGTTCAGGATCATATGGTTTTCGATGTATAGCAGCATGTTCTGGTTCTTATGGTTCATCATCTACACAATTATATTTTCCACAAACTATTAGTTTTGATAGTTATGGAAATATATTTCTTACTGATCAAACAAATAGTAGAATACAAAAATTTCTTTTCAGATCAAATTCATGTAGTAAGTAGAATAAATTCAATTTAATAAACATTCATGATAAATACAACTCCCTATTTTATAGATTCAAGCATATCAACAACTACAACTATTACAACGATGAATGATGTTCAATCTACTACTACATCAACACCTACATTTTATTCGACTAGTATTTCGTATAATCAACCAAAATTCAGTCCATATGTTCAATGGAATAGTGTTGGAATTACTTTTGCAAATAGTACTTTAGTTGGTACAACACCTTTTGGAATATTTGTCGATAGAAATAATGCTGTTTATGTTCCTAATCGTTCAAATAATCGTATTTATATATGGTCCGAAGGAAATAGTAAACCAACAAAAAATATAACATATGCGATAACTTCACCATATAGTATCTTTGTTACAACTAATGGTGATATTTATATTGATAATGGAGCTACAAATAATCGAGTTGATAAATGGATATCAAATGGAACAATAATTAATTCAATAATGAATGTACAAGGTGCATGTTACGATATTTTCACTGATATTAATAATAATCTTTATTGTTCATTAAATTCAGAAAATCAAGTTGTAATGAAATCATTAAATACTAATTCAAATTTATGGATTGTTGCTGCAGGTATTGATTGTTCAGGAACAACTTTTAATAGACTGAGTGGTCCTCGTGGAATCTTTGTGGATATAGATCTTGATTTATATGTTGCTGACTGTAATAATGACCGAGTTCAATTATTTCAATCAGGACAAGTAACAGCGACTACAGTAGCAGGAAGCACAGCTAGTGGAACACTTTCACTTGATTGTCCTAGTGATGTTGCACTTGATGCTGATGGATATCTGTTTATTGTCGATAGTAATAATCATCGTATTATTGGTTCAGGACCGAATGGTTTTCGATGTATAATTGCATGTATATCTAGTGGTGGTGCAGCATCTACACAATTAAATAGTCCATCATTGTTTAGTTTTGATACTTATGGAAATATTTATGTTACTGATCAAAGCAATAATCGAGCGCAAAAATTTACATCAATACCAAATACAATTTATTGTAAGTAATTTTAAGAATTTTTAGAATAGAGAAAATGAAGAATTTCTTATTTCTTTATTAGCTACTACATTGAATCAACCAAATTTTTGTCCATCTACAACCTGGTATACAGATGCAATTACGTTTGCTAATATTAGTACGGTTGGGACTAACGCCTATGGTGTTTTTGTCAGCGTTGACAATAGTGTTTATGTTGCTAATCAACAAACTAATAAAGTGATAGTATGGTTCGAAGGAAGTAATAATCCAGATAAAACTATTTCTGGTAGTCTGAGTAAACCTTATGATCTTTTTGCTACTCCTCTGGGTGATATATATGTTGATAATGGCCTAAACATTGGTCGAGTTGACCAATTTTCGTTAAATTCAAATATAAGTACTACTGTAATGACGATTCCTAATCAATGTGCTGGTATGTTTGTTGATATTAGTAATACTCTTTATTGTTCAACATCCAGTGATCATACCGTTGTTAAAAAATGGTTAAATGATAGTGTACTTATATCAACTATTGTTGTTGGCACAGGTTCAGCCGGATCAACAGCAACTACACTTAATAAACCGTTTGGAATTTTTCTCGATGCTCAAGTTAATTTATACGTTGCAGATTCTAATAATGATAGAATACAAATGTTTATTCTTGGACAATCTACTGGAATAACTGTAGCAGGAGCTAGTGCATCAGGAACTATTACACTTAATACTCCAAATGCTATCACATTAGATAATAATGGATATGTTTTTATTGCCGATACTAGTAATCATCGGATAATTGGGTCAGGACCCTACGGTTTTCGATGTTTATTTGGATGTACAAAAATAGCTGGTTCTGCAACAGATCAACTGAGTTCTCCAACCACTTTAAGATTTGATACTTATGGAAATCTATATGTTGCTGATAGAGGCAATAGTCGAATTCAAAAGTTTATATTAGCATCAAGCTCATGTAGTAAGTTGTTTTTAATTAATGTTTTCGATATTTTCAATTTATTTTATCATAGGTATCTCTTATAATCAACCAATATTTTGTCCAAATGCGACTTGGTCTTCAAGTGCTACGACATTTGCTACAAGTAGTACAGTTGGTACATTACCTTATGGTATTTTTATTGATGGAATCAATACTGTGTATGTACCTAAACGAGCTAGTAATACAATATTATCATGGCCTCAATGGAGTACGACAGCAACAAGTAAAAACTATAGTAATTTGAGTAATCCATATAGTCTTGTTGTATCTATAACTGGTGATGTTTATATTGATAATGGTTATCTATATGGTCGAGTAGATAAATATGTATTGAATACATTAAATCGCGTTACTGTTATGAATGTTAATGGAAGTTGTTATGGTTTATTCATTGATATAAATCAAAATCTATATTGTTCTCTTAAGAATCAACATCAAATTATGAAACTTTTACTTAATAATGGTACAACTATTCCAACAATTGCAGCGGGAAATGGTACTGCTGGATCATTATCAAATATGCTTAATTCACCTCAAGGCATTTATATCGATACTAATTTAAATTTATACATAGCCGATGCTGGCAACAATCGCATACAAATGGTTGGAACTGGTCAATTAGATGGAATAACACTTATTGGAAATGGATCATCAGTTAATTTTACTCTTAATTATCCAACTGGTGTTGTACTTGATTCAAATGGTTATTTATTTATTGTTGATAGTTATAATCATCGGATTGTTGCTTCTAGTCTTTATGGTTTTCGATGTATAATCGGATGTTCAGGTACTGGTGGCTCAGCTGCAAATCAATTATATTATCCACAAAGTATGGCTTTTGATAGTTATGGAAATATTTATGTCGTTGATCGAAATAATAGTCGAGTACAACAATTCACCCTACAAGGCAACAATTGTCGTAAGCTATTTCTCTTCTTCATTTTATTTTTTGTTTTTATTTAAAATCTTCTATGTTTTAGCTATGCCAACCACTACAACCAGCACTTCAACTACTTCTACTTCAACTAGCTCTTCGTCAACAAGTTCTACTTCAACTAGCTCTACTTCAACTAGTTCTACATCAACTAGTTCTACTTCAACTAGTTCTACTTCAACTAGTTCTTCGTCAACTAGCTCTTCGTCAACAAGTTCTACTTCAACTAGCTCTACTTCAACTAGTTCTACTTCAACTAGTTCTACTTCAACTAGTTCTACTTCAACTAGTTCTACTTCAACTAGTTCTTTATCAACAAGTTCTTCGTCAACAAGTTCTACTTCAACTAGTTCTACTTCAACTAGTTCTACATCAACTAGTTCTACTTCAACTAGTTCTACTTCAACTAGTTCTACGTCAACTAGCTCTTCGTCAACAAGTTCTACTTCAACTAGCTCTACTTCAACTAGTTCTACTTCAACTAGTTCTACTTCAACTAGTTCTTTATCAACAAGTTCTTCGTCAACAAGTTCTACTTCAACTAGTTCTACTTCAACTAGTTCTACTTCAACTAGTTCTTTATCAACAAGTTCTTCGTCAACAAGTTCTACTTCAACTAGTTCTACTTCAACTAGTTCTTCGTCAACTAGTAGTAGCAATACTTCGAGTAGTACTACAAAAACTAACACTACGACAAGCGACAGTAGTATCTCAGATACGAGTACAACAAGAGATAGCAGTAGTACTTCAAGTAGTATAGCAACTGTTTCGGTTACAACTACTTTAATAACTACTACTACTACTGACAATACAACACAAACGCAAGGAAGTATGTAATTTTGATTCATTTTCGTAGACTTTAATTATATTTATGTTACTTAGCTTGTTATTCTCCAACAATAACATTAATTCCTGGTGGATCAACATTATCATCACCAATATCATATCGACGTAGTCAAGATTTTTCTATTAGTTCAATGATTGAATTCAACTGTGCTGGTTCTCTTTCAAAAAAAATTCAATGGACAATTAAAAATTGTACTTCTACTAGTTGTTTATATGAAATTTTATTAAATAGTAAAATCAAAACAACATATAGTGAACTTTATATTCCCTCTCGAATACTTGATTATGGTGTATATGAATTAACATTAACTGTAACAATGATTAATTCACCTAAATTGAAATCATCATCTTCAGTTTATGTCAGAATAACTCGAACAGGTATAACAGCAAATCCAGTTCAATTAGGAACATCAATGATCACACGAGGTGATAAACAAGATCTTTTTCTTGATCCTGGTTCATTTTCCGTTGATCCTGATCAAGATTATTTTGATGCAACTGTAATTTATTTCGTCTATCTTTTGAAATGATATTTTGTTTTGTTTATAATTTTTATAGAAATGGAAATATAAATATTATTGTCGAATTTATAATCAATATAATTTTCCAAATATTCAAGGAATATTATTAACAATTGATGATTTAAGAAATGATCCCAATAATCCATCATGTCTATCAAATCGTACAGGATTAATCTTTGGAAATTCCACATTATCACCAAATTCATCATTAACAATTCTATCTGGTTCACTTCAATCCAATTCAATCTATCAATTTATGGTTTATATGGAAAATCGTAAAAACTCTACAATTCAAGCGACAGGTTATGTTCTTGTTACCATTGAAATAACCCGTCCACAATTAATTGCTGTTGGGTAAGTTAATTTTTCTGTAAATTGACTTTGTGATGAGTATTATTGATTATTTTAGTTGTGTTATTTCAACAATGTGTATTCCAAATCTAGAATTACAACTTTTGAATCCTACAACACAAGTTGCTTTATATACAATTTGTATTGGAATTTGTATAAATCTTCAAACAATTCATTGGAATATTTACCGAGGAATTGATAATTCGACATATACAAATTCAACACAATGGATTTTATTTAATCAAATTAATTCTTATGAAAATATTTGGTTTTTTGGTAAAAATACCAGTAATTTTACAGCATTAAATCAATTATTTCTTAATAATCCACAAGTAAATCTTTGGAGATTTGAAGTTGTTTACACATTTCAATCTGAAACAAGTACAAGTGCATTAAATTTCATAATCAATCAACCACCTACAAATGGTTCATGTTCAATTCATCCTCTCATTGGTACTATCATTACTTTATTTACTATACAATGTTCAGATTGGATTGATACAGATAGTATTAAAGATTATTCTTTATATTGTATGTACTAATACATTCCATTATTATGAATAATACGACTGATTTTTCTTATATTTTAGATTGGTCAAAAGATCAGCTAGAGAAAACAATGATTGCATTTTCAGTGGAAGAAGACTTTCAAGTTCGATTACCAGCTGATGATGATAATCAAACATCGATGATTAATCTTATTATCTATATTCGAGATCTTTATAATGCTATTACAGAAGTTAATATATCTTCTGTTTATATTACAAATGATCCAATATTAATTAATGATTTATTTAATAAAATAGAAAATTCATCCGATACAATAACAAATAATCCAATTGTTCGTATACTTTCAAGTGGAAATCAAATATTTGTTTCACAAATGATTATATCACTTGCTCAGTTATTAAATGAAATAAATGAAGAAAACATAAATAAATCTATAACAAGTATTTACATTTGAATTTGATTCTTTTATTCTTTCGAATTCTTTTTCCTTTAGATGGAATCTCACCTACTGATATCACAGTATCATTATTCAATAATCAAAAATTTCAACAAGTACTTCAATCATTGAATGAATCAACAATGATTGAATATAAGAAAACTTTAAATCTTCAAGCAAATATTCGAGAATATTTAGTTACATTTCTATCTGATCTTCTTATAACAACATCAAATAGTATTATATTACAGTCAACATCATTAGTTCAATTAACTCAATCAACAAATCAATTAACACGATCACTTCTAGTAAGAAAAAGTCACCTATATTTTTTTGGAAATAATTCCTGAAAAATTCTTTTAGACAATTGTATCAAATCGATGTTATGAACTATCATTAGATTTATATTCAATATCAAATAAAATTTCCTATGAAGATGTTCATTTAGCAGCTGATCAACTTTTTCAATGTGTATCAAATCTTTTAACAGTAATTATATTAATATCTATCCTTAATTTTGCATTTGTTTTTTTTATCGTTTAATAAAGAGTGTCAATGGACCAATACAAGAACGAATGATTATACTTGATTTAGATTATTCACGTGCAAATTCAATTCCGGCTGATTATGATACTGATTTAGAATCTGAATGGTCAAATTTAAGTAAATAAGTCATTTTTTTGTTCGATATATTTTTTCTTCTTCTTCTTAAGATTTATTTTCTAATGGAAATGATTTTTCTCAAGAAACAATTGAAAAAAATCGAAATCTTTATTATCAAAAACAAGCACAGAACCAAGTCAGCCAACAAACAAATCAATCACTTGCCTTCTTAACGTNATGAATTCATACATTACAATAAACAAGTCATTTTTCTATTTGATATATTTTTTCTTCTTATTCTTAAGATTTATTTTCTAATGGAAATGATTTTTCTCAAGAAACAATTGAAAAAAATCGAAATCTTTATTATCAAAAACAATTATTAAATCAAATAACAAATCAAGTTACACAAATCCAATCATTATTGACATCATCATTAAATATTCATTTAAATATTGGTCAAAATCTCTCAATAAATACATCACAATCATTTGTATTCTTAGAAACAATATCAATTGAATCATTAAATAATAAAATTATCAAACAAATTGAAAATTCTCAATTTAATCTTCCAAGTAGTTTGACATTTAATTCAACATCAGTATTACTTCGAGTAAGTTCGTTTTTCCAATTTATTTTAGAAAGAAGAATATCAAGTTTATTTTCTAGCAAAAAGTTGATCCACTTGCTTCGTATGGAAATTTTCAAAATACAAATCTTTCGAGATCAATATCACTTTCATTTATTGATAAAAATGGAAAGGAAATTTCATTTAAAACTAATGAAAATAATTTAATACAAATACGAATTCCACGTGATCCAAATCTATTAATTCCACCAATGTATCTTCAAGATGTTTTATTAAATGGAAGTTCTTTATTTAATTATCAATATATAAACATAACATCATCACTTCCAATATCAATTCATTTAGACATTCATCCATTAAATATCAATCTTTCCTATTTATTTATTTATAAATTTGACGAAAATCCACAATTAAATAATTCAATTTATCAAATTGATGGATGGACAATCTTCTGTTCCAATAAACATTTAACAAATGATTATCTTTATCAATATTTTCTTGATAATCAACAAACATTAAATCATCAATCATTAATTTATGGGATACGAGAATTAAATTCAACAGAATTTAATATTTATTGTTTAAATAATTCTTCTTCAATACCAATTATAGAAGAAAAAGTTAATTTTACTTCAAATTATGAAATTCGAATATATACATCAGGTTGTTATTATCTTGATGAAAATAATCAATGGAATTCAAATGGATTAATAGTTGGATCAAATACAAATCATTATGAAACAGAATGTTATTCAAAACATTTAACAACATTTGCTGGTGGTTTTATTGTTTTACCTGAACCAATTAATTGGAATTATATTTTTGCAAATGCTGATTTTGTAAAAAATAAAACAATTTATATAACAATTATTTGTACAATAATAATTTATATTATTTTATTAATTTATGCACGTTTTAAAGATAAAATAGATTTGGAAAAATTAGGAGTAATACCATTAGCAGATAATAATAAATTCGATAAGTATTTTTATCAAATTATCGTCTTTACTGGTCAAAGAACAAATGCTGGAACGAATTCCAATGTTCATTTTATTCTTGCTGGTGATGACGATCAAACAAACATTCGAACATTTTCAAGTTCACAACGAAAAATCTTTCAACGTGGTGGAATTGATGCTTTTGTTATGTCTGTTCCAAAATCATTAGGATTATTGAATTATATTCGTATTTGGCATGATAATTCAGGTTATGGGCCATTAGCATCATGGTATTTAAAGTATATCATTATACAAGATTTACAAACATTAGAGAAATTTTATTTTATTTCTCAACAATGGTTTGCAGTTGAAAAAAGAAGATGGAAAAATTGAAC
>CAJNOJ010000645.1:14147-34768 GCA_905250025.1 Adineta ricciae | reverse complement strand
GACGTTACTGAATCTGATTTCTGCAATAGGAGTTTGATTAATTTTCTTTTACCCTGATATTTATTCTCCATTCCAGCCGTTCATTTATAGACCTCATTGCCTCTTTAACACGTCAGCCTATGGATTAAATCTTCTCATTCACCCTTCCTTCTTTCACTCTGATCCACCATTCAGGTTGATCTCAATCTTTTCAAAACCTGCATCACTACTGATTGACTACATCGATTCCCTGTAGTCACTGCATCACCCATAAATGTATACCACGCGTGGAGTGTTCTCTGCAAACGCTCAGACGGCCTTCGACCGCCTTCGCTATCACAGTTAATCTCGATGCTTTCTCCAACGAACATCTACCATCAGCAGCCCTCCCAAACCATATTCTCTACAAGGGGGGAAAGTGCAGGTCAGGTGCCGAGCACCTAATCAGCATCTACTAGGCATCTGAGCATCCACTCAGCACCTGCGCACCTAGCCAGCACCTATCATCAGTTTTGGATGCTCGGGTGCCTGCACTTTCCCCCTTGATTCTCTAACGTTTTGCTCAATTTCGAAAAAAATGTCTTTTTCACGCTAAACATCGACCCACCCTCCATTCTCAACATCCATCCTCAACCACCTTCCCAAACCATGTTTTATCAAGTTTTGAGCGTTTTTGGAGAAAATGCTTTTTTTGGCCTTTGACCCCGGAAGTGATGTTTTTTTGGCCCCGACCTCACACCCTCAGCCATTTGACCTTTGACCTGCGATAGACACACACACACACAAACAAACAAACAAACGAATTTCCGTTTTTTGACCACTTTTTCTCGACATGACCCTCCTTACAGTCGAGGGAATAACTGAATGCTAGTTATCTTTTTAAAGTTTAAAAATAAAAATAAGATTTAAAAAAAACGCAAAAACTTAGTTGGCAACCTAATATTTAAAATGTTCGTCGAAGGTGTTGTTGAATTCGTTGTCGATATTGTGTTATTGACTTTTGATATTCCTTTCTATAAAATTCTGATGGAATAACAAAAATCATAAAAGTAATTATTGGTGGAATAAATGAAATGAAATATCCACAAAGAAATAATACTGAATCACGTGTTGAATTCATACATTTCGATAAATAAGATAGAATTAAACGCGGTAATGCGACAAGAAATAAAACCACAGGTGCAATTAATAACCGTCGATGTTCTCGAAGTTGTTTCCGTAATTCATCTGAATAAGGTTGATTTTTATGTAAATTAGATTGTTGATGAGATTTTTTTGTGATTAAAATTATCGATGAAATCAAATTAACTAGAAATGGGATAAAAAAATGAAATGTATTTATAATGCGATTATAAATTTGTAAATTTGAAGAATAATTAACGACACACCAAATTCTTTTATGTTCATTATTTTCATTTTCTTCTTCTGATAATCCACGATAAATCGGATCGTGAATTGATGTTGAAATATTACAAATTAAAAGGATAATAATAATTTTCTTTGCTGATGTTTTACTTTTTTTTCTATTAAATTGAGCACCTTGAATAACAGTTACTGCTCTTTCTAAAGCAATACATGCATTTAACCATTGATCCATATTCAAACAAATTCGAAGAAGGAAGTCTAATGAAAAACATTGAACTTTAAGAAATGATTTATTAGAAAAAAATGCCATTTGTGTTGAAAGATAAACAAAATACTTTAATGCAAACATGATCATTGTTAATAATGTTGTTATTGATGAACCCAATAAATAAATTCCACAACCAACTTCGCGTACACTTTGATTCTTAAATGTAATGAACGAAAGAATACCATTGATTATCCCAAAGATAAAGAATAGAATTGTTACTGAAAAACTTATTTTAACAATTGTTGTTTGATAAATAAGATTAACATTTGGAATAATATGATATGCTAAAATAGCATCCAATGATAAACCAAATTCACTTGTGCTAAGTTGACATCGAATTCCAAAGTAACATGAACGACAAGCACAAATAAATCGTTTTGGACATTCAGGCGCATCTTGAAAACATTGACCTCCATTTTCACAAGCATTTTGTCCAGAACAATCAAATTTCATTTCATGGTCAAAATTAGCACAATTTGCTAAACGTTTTTCATTAAAATCATAACATAAACAAAGATGTAAATCATCATGGAAACATTGTAAATGAGGAGAATATTTTTGACAAATTGAATGATAGTATTTCATTCGACGAAGAACATGAAGTCGAGCAAATGTTTCATTTATTAATTTATTGATTGAGGGACAATGATGTGATGAATTAATTCTTTGAGTTATTTTTGTTAAAGGAATATTATTTGATTGAAGAATACCTAAATAAAAGATTTTATCCAATGTTTCAATGAAAATTAAATAAAATGATTTTGACCAATAGATTCTGATTGAATTTGTTGCTTGAGATATTGTTGATCTCTTTAATGTTTCCACAGTTGGTTCGTACTCTAGGCCATCAGTTTGCTTAATTACCATAAAATGAATAAAAATTGATTCTGTTAAATGAAGATCATCATCAAATATAAAATTAACTTCATTGTCGTCTATTTCACATCGATCCCCACTAAAACCTTTTGGACGTAAACAGCTATATTTTTCTTCACTAAAACTCATATAATCATCATTGGGCAAACATGAACCATTATTTAGACATGGAAAACTCTCACAAACTCGATTCTTAAGATAACAACGAGGGCCAAATAGGTTCTTTTCACACACGCAAATTGATCGATTATCACTTAAAATACCAATACATGAAGAATTTGATGAACAGCTGCAGTTATGTTGAATATGGCAATATTCTCCAGACCATCCTTGATTACATTGACAAAATATTTTTTCTTCATTGACATATTTCATACATTTTCCATGTTGACATTGATGATTTGAACAAGAATAATCTCTTGCTGATGGAATATTAATAATGAATGCTAAACGATGAACTGGTAAGAATAAAAATTTCACTGGATAAATAAAACTTGCTCGATATTCACGAGAGAGTTTTTCATAAACATCAATATGAATTGAATAATTTCTAGTCATATCTTTTGGTCGAGTTGAATAAAATAAATGAAGATTAAATTTGGTTTTACAATGTCGTAAGTATAAATAAGTGAATTGCTCAAAAGAATGAATTATTCGTTGATTTGTATTATCGATCAATAAAACTAATATTGCAAGTGGAATTCGCCATGATTCAGCTGAGACATAAAATCGAATTGCTAAACTTATACGTTCATTTTGATATTGGCATTGATTACCGTAGTAACCTGGTGGGCAAAGACATGTACTTGTATAATCGCTCCATCGCTCATTCAACCAGACACGTAAATCAAGACCACGATGACAACGGCGTTTATCAAGTAGCGAAACTTCAGCTGCATCACTTGTAATATTTGTATTGAGTTCCATCGATGTATCTATCATACCCATACCAGGAATCCTGAAATATTTCTGTCCTATTATATAACTGTCGCTGAAAAGGGATCGAAAAAATTCTTGCACATTAACGTACAATGCAATGGGATCCGATTCAGATGTGTCTTTGACGACTGTGACTGATTGCTTTTGTGAACAAAATTGTTCATCATCTTTATTTGGACAGTCCTCCACGTTATTGCACAATTCAGAAGTGTCAATACAAACTGGTGGATTGGTGTCCCGACAATAAAAACCAGTATCCGTAGAAAATAAATTACGACGACATAGTCTTAGTTCGTCGATCCCACCGAGACAATTGACTTGGCCATCATTAATTTTATCAAGTGATAAACATGTAAATTTAAATGTATTCAGTGTGACACATAGTTGTGTATCTGAAGAGCAATTAAATACAAATGATGTTTCATTACAATCCAATTGATCTCTACCATTCCGACAATTCCATACTCTATCACAATGAGTATACATATTGTCACATTCCCATTGTTCGCATTCAGTTTCATCTGTATGATTTTGACCGTTGATTTCTATTGGATATAATGTCTCAAAGCCATCACATAATGTCTGGAACGATATCGTTCTTAGAGTCAAATTCGTCAGATCATGCTCATCTTCACAAAAGTCGCCATCAGAACCACAATCACATTCGTCATCGCGAATAGCCTTCCGTGAGATATATTTGTTGCTGAAGAAACAATGATATAATTTATATTTTAATCGAGCAAATAACTGAGGATTCATGTCCTTGGATATGTTTTCATCATCACCATATGGACAATCATGAATTGTATTTCCAAAACGTTGGAGTCCAATACATTTCGATGAATTTTTGCATTGATATAAATTGAATGTATCACATTGATTCGAAGGAAAATTAACTATTGGATTAGACTTTGTTATTTGATCAAAAATACTTACCATGATTTTGAAATATGTGCGTTCTGACTCAATTATATAGTCTGGGTCAGACATATTCTCTCGGACATCAATTATAGGCCGAGGAGAAACAAAACAGCTCATATTGTTTATTGACATGTCTGAAACTGGTTCAAGCGAGCCATCATGAAAAGATTTATTTGAACATAAATAGGGTACGGCGAGATCGTTTGAATTCAGCACATCATTTTTCTTATAAACTGTAAAAACATGGCCAAAGAATATTGGAACATTGGGAACATATAGTACATCTGGACATTCTTTTCTTATAATAGATATATCTTTTTCTATATTGTCAAAAAATTGATAATCTTGCAAATAGCGTTTAAAAGCGAGCCGACATTTATCCGATACAGAACTGTCTTCTACTGAAAACATCGCATTCATGAGATGAGCCGGACGAAGAAAATTACAGCTGCTTGTTAAAAATGTAGTTTCACATCTTACATCTTCTACTAAAAGCATAGGATCGATAAAATCGGATGAAAAGTCTGGGTCACTACGTATAATAGAAGTGCTCAAATTTTCATCAGAACCGTCAAGACAGTCATAACTTGTGCGACCTTCATAAAAGAATTCAATCGGTATACATTGTCCCATGACACATTGATATTCATTTTGTTCACACTCATTTAATTCAAGTTGCCAACAATGCTCTTCATCAAAATTTCCATCAAGACAATTAACTACGCCATCACAAATTTCGGACCAATCTAAACATGCTGATAAAAGACCACGATTGCATTTCAAATGAGTATAGCAAGTAATATCGCTTCGAATAAGAGGGTAAAAATCATAATACTTGTTTAATAGTTTATTAAATGTTTCAAATGTTTCATGATAATAATAGAATTGATATTGACACATAGATCCAAATCTTGGTAATGTACAAATGTAAACAGATTGGCTTTTCAAAGATAAATCATTTGATTGTAGATAATATTCATATTGTTCAATGATATCGATTGGTACTGACCATTCAAATAATTGCTCACTTGTGATATTTTCTTTTACAAGATCATCAAAATCAATTGAGTCATCATTTTCAACAGAAAACTTCGATGACGATTCACTTATACAATATGATATAATATCTTGAGTATCATTATGATTGTGAAAATCTGCTGCAAATCGTAGGCAATTATATCGCATACCTATCTCATCAAATTGATCGACAGTTATCTTATCGGTAAAATAAAGATTCAACTGAAGTTTAGCTCTAATACAACATAGAAAAATCGAATAGAAAACATATTTTATATAAAACATGATTTCTTCTTGTGAAAAGATACAAATGAAATGGTTGTATATATATATTTATTATTTTATGACGTCAATTCATTAAAATTATTTGCGGACAACAAAACTCATTTGTTCTGTTTTGATATTAATAGCATTTCATTGTTAACAGATCTGTTATTGTTTAACAGAAAAAAAACCGTAAAATTTGAGAAAAATAAATGAAAAAAAAACTTACTGTACGATAATTTTCAGATATATACTTTCCTAAAAGATCAAAAAATAACTTTTGAATATCAAAAATCAGTATTGCGACGTTCATCTGTTAGGATATTTTTCAATGGATTTAAATTGACGTCAAATGAAACTCTCGACGTAATAAATATTATTAAGACAAATAAAAAAAAAAGATTAATCATAATATAATTTTTATCTATTTGCTAAAAGCACAGGTGTGTGAGTGAGCAGAGCTGCCATGGCGTGTTTCGTCTTTTCCTAACAAACTACTCATCAGATAGCTTGACTTTCACTATGGTTTAATTCCAAAAACTAAATTTCGTCTGTTATTTTAAATCAAATACACAACGAAACTCAATTATTTTGTTGTTTCTTCCATTGAAATATAAATCGTGTATGAGAGTTAAAATAAAGTTCAGCAAATGTCGATGCAACATTTACACGTATTGTACGAAAAATTGAATCAATAATTGTTTCAGTTATAGTTGAAGACATCGTATTGATGATGAAACACAATAAATTGTACTGTAATGACAATACATATCGGAAGAATTCTCGATACAATTTGTATTTGCGCATCCCATAGTTGAATCAATCAAATAATATTTATCCAAAGTATTTACAAATGGTTGAACTGATAAATTTTCATGTGAAATTATAATACATGATCAATTATAAGAAAATTCAAATGTTGATAAAAATGTTCCATTAATAATTAAACAATTGATAATCAGTTTTGGAATCTTCTATTGACTATAATTCGACCTAAATGAATTCATCTCATTAAACGTGAATAACCTTTCATATTTGAACAAGTAGAATTATGGAATCGTCAAGTTGTCATTTTAGGAGATATTATTGAATCAAATTGTTCAGATGAATAATGTAAACTATAATTGATTTGTAAGGCTATAAGATGATTTGACTTTCACGTATTTTGATACTTTAAATAGAATAGAGATAATAATTTAACACAGTTTTGGATTGAATGATTTGATTTGGTGATGTGAATAATTTCTTCTGCAATATCTGTTAGATTAATGAGATATGATTCATCAAAATTAACAAGAATATATTTGTATCACGTATTCAAAATTAAACTATTTGATAAATTTTATTCTTGTTATTTATAGCCCAAATGAAATCATCAATTTAATATTATTAACGTATTTTCCGACTACAACTTCCGATTTCCTTGGTTAAACTAAATATCTTTGTTACTTCATAAACACCCAAATCATTATAATTAAATAGTTAGACACATATTATCATGACTCATTCAACTATAAATGGTATTCAATTTTATATCAAAACTTATTTAGCAAATGTTTAGTTGAATGTATATTTTATTAATCAAATTCAAATTTCTCTTATTATCATCAACAATAACCTCTACTAAGATATCCAATGAACAGATGTCTCATGTGAGATTGAATATCATATATTTGGACATATGTGACGAGATGTTTGAGTTAGAATTAAGCAAAATAAAAAATAATATTTTTATTAATCTCTATTTTCATAGAAGAACATAGTAATACACAAAATCAAAATTAATTCTCATTTTTATGATTTATTTTCAATGTTACAACAAAACAATCCAATCATGTCTTTTATCTTGATTTAGTACACTTTCTGATTACAAATAATGTTATAGTCGCTTTTCTTTCCTGTTCAAATTTATTGTATGTCAAATATAGTTAATTATTAAATATCCGTTAGATAAAATAACTTCAACATTATCATTCCGTTCATGTATGATTTTAACTGTTATTATAAGCATTTAGAAACGTCAAGTGGAATGAAAGTATAGCGCAGTTTTATTTTCTTCTACATGTGATGAATTTTATATTATCAAAATTGATTATTATTCTCCATAATGTTATCATAGTTTGGAATTTGGATAGATGGAGACCATTTTACAATCTATATAACACAGATATAAAGACGAACGAGTTCGATCATGATTGTTTCTATTCAACAATCATTAAGAGTGTTTATACTGATGAAAAATCCTCTTTCATTCGTCAAAATGTTGAATTTTGTATTCGAACAATGGAACAAAATGAGATGAATAGAAATGAACAAGCGATATCATCGATATTAACATTTGATGAATTAAGAAAACTGAAGATCACTTCAACAGATCTCTTAGAATGGTCAAGTCCAATTGATATTGTCGAACATTATGAACATTTTTTGCAAACAAATCAATCGTCAACGAGAAATCAATTCTACAATTGTACTTTACCATGGTTTGGACCAATTTGCCAATATAAATTTATCGTTAATGAATCGTTTTCATATTTTCTTCAAGTGCGACATGATATATCTCAGCCATTTGAAAAAGAAACAGCAACAATAACGTGTTATGTGCATCTTCGATGTGAAATCCTTCCCTCATTGATTTGTCTCGATTGGCGTGAAATATGTGATGGAAAAATCGATTGTTGAAATGATGGTGGAGATGAAAAATATTGTTTTGAACTTGAAATAAATAAATGTGAAGAAAATAAATATCAATGTCGAAATGGAATGTGTATCGATGAAGAATTTCTACTTGATGAACATTTTGAAATCGAAACTGTTGAATGTCTTGATGGAACAGATGAACTTCAGTTGAAACCGTTTCTCTCATGTTCAAGAGATTTATCATTTAAATGTGAAGAAACACTTTGTCCATCCGATACATCATTTAATTGTGGAGATGGAACTTGTCTTGTTTATCCTCTATTTCAAACACTTTTAATGTGTTCAAATAAGCGAAATCAAATCTACAATTATCAATTTAGTTGGCATAATCTCGAAAATCTTTATTATCCTCATTGTTTCAAAATTCTCATGTGCGCATCGACTTCGTGGAGTTTACGAGATTTCGATATGTATTGTAAGAGTTTTTGTAATAGTTCAGAAGAATGTCGACTTCAAACTCTTCGACAATGTTCATCTGCATTCATTGCGCCAATTGTTCCAATTTGGCGTGGTCACGTGAAATATGGTTATTTCTCTAATCAAACATCAATCAAAAGATTTGAAACTGAACCTCATTTTATTTATTATGATCAAAATCTTTGTTCACATATTATTTCGACATTTACTCTCGAGAATTCAACATGTTTACATCTCAATCGATCGAATTCTTCGTTCATGACTGACATCTTTGAATTGTTTCGGTCATGTGATTCACCATTGGGAAGTGGAAATGAATCAACATGTTTTGATTCGATAATGTTACATTGTCCAAAGACGAAGAAATGTATCCCTAAACGTCGAATTCTTGATGGAATATCTGATTGTTATCATGCTTTTGATGAATCTGTATTTAGTAATTCATGTACATTTAATGACAAATCTCGTTTTCAATGTACATCGGAACAAAAATGTCTTTCATCCTTATTGGTTAATGATGGACATGAACATTGTCTCAATGGTGAAGATGAATTTGAATTAAATCGTATAAAAACAACTATTCATCAAATATCGTTTTCAATGATTTGTGATGGATATGTTGATTTATTATCGAATAAAAATGAAAGTGATGAAACAAATTGTGAATTTTGGCCATGTGTAAATCCTACAACACGTTGTAATGACTTTTGGGATTGTCCAAAAGGAATCGACGAAGTCAATTGTTCAACAATATTTCAATGTCCTCCTAATCATCATCCTTGTCTTTTATCAACCAATGGTACAATGGGTTGTTTACATATCGATCGAATTGAAGATGGATTTATCGATTGTCTTGGATCAACAGATGAACGAACACATTGTCAACAAGAATCAGAAGATTTTATTTTGAAAAATTATCGTTGTTGGAATAGTACTCAATGTGTTTCATTTACATCGGTTTGCCGATATTGTGATCATATTAAAGATAAAAATTTACTTTGTAATACAAATAATGAAACAGTTAGGGCGATTATTCAATATTTTAATTCGAGAGATATGAATATCTCCCATAAAAAAACACCATTTTCTCTTCAATCATCAACCGATTTTCCTCCCAAACAATCTTCATTATTCAATCACAAACAAATGCCGATTTCAATGATAACAACCAACGAAATGTCTCGTAAAACACCTATTAACGATCGACGATTGTGGTTCTGTAATAAAGGTTTTCTAATTCTTGTTGGAAAGAATGAAAGTGAAGAATGTCTATGTCCTGAAAATTATTATGGTGATTTATGTCAATATCAAAATCAACGTGTAAGTCTAACAATTCGATTATATCAAGAAAATCTTATCAAACTGAATATCATTGGTATTATTATTCGACTTGTTGATCAGAATGCATTTGTTCATTCGTTTGAACAATTGACACACATTCCTCGAATTGATTGTAATACAAAATATAATCTTCATCTTCTTTTTCATCATCGACCAAAACATTTAACAACAAATTATTCAATTTATATCGATATTTATGATAAATTTCATTTGAATTATTTAACAAGTTGGATTTATCCAGTGAAATTACTTTTTCTTCCTGTAAATCGTCTCAGTGTTCAATTACGAATACCCGCAAAATCAAATTGTCATTTAATATGTATTCACAAGTATTTTCAATCATTAATTCAACAATCAATGAAATCTTGTCGTTGTTTAAATCAATTGACGATCAAAAACCAATGTAACTGTTCTCCGCAATCCATTTGTGTTGATTTCAAAGGAAATCGAGCAATTTGTTTATGTTCATTGAATACAACTGGTTCACGATGTTATTTGAAATCAATTTGTCAATTGAAAAATCCCTGTCTGAACGGAGGAATTTGTATTGCATATGATTCTCGACATTCTCCAACAAATTTCACATGTTTATGTCCTAATGGATATTTTGGAGAAATTTGTGATCAAGCTGATGTGAAAATCGATATTTCATTTTTGAATATCGAAATTCCTTCATCTGCATTGATTCATTTTATTCGAATTGCTCAATTTCATCCATACAAATCAAATATTGAACCAATTCAAACGACAATGTTTCAAAAGATTCGTTTTAATGAATATTTCTTAAGTTTAAACATGTCTCAACCATTTCATCTTTTGTTCATTCAATTACAAAATGATTTTTATCTTTCAGTTCTTCAACATGAGTATAAACCATCAATTGTCATTTCAACAGAGATTCCTTCATCACAACGTTGTCCATTTATTGGTGAACTCATCAATAACAACTATACATTTCTGCATCGTATCAAATTTTATCATCAAATTTGTGCAAAATACATCGAATTGCCTTGTTTTCATGACAATTCAACATTTATGTGTTTATGTACGGATCGACGAGATGCCAATTGTTTTCATTTTAATTATAACACAACATATCGATGTTCAAATCATGATTATTGTACAAATGACGCACATTGTTTTCAAGATCATCGATCTTGTCCAACAAAAGTCCTTTGTGTTTGCCAACAATGTTTTTACGGTGATCAATGTCAATTTTCTACGCAACATTTTGGTCTTTCACTTGATTCGATCTTAGCTTATCATATCTCTCCACATTTGAAATTCACCGAACAATCTTTACCAGTGAAACTTAGTATCATTTTATCGACAATTCTCTTTCTAATTGGTTTTCTTAGTGGAATTTTATCAAATTTGACGTTACGAATGAAATTAAATCAACAAACCGGTTGTGATCTTTATCTGTTTGCATCTTCGATCACATCGATTTTGATTATTGTATTTCTTTATATAAAAATCTGGTTTTTAATTCTTTCTCAAATGCAAATCATCACTTGGCGGCTAAGTAGAAATTCAACGATTCTTCATCATATTCACTTTGATAAACGAATAAGTCGACAAATCGCCAAAATAACGATAATTCTCAGTTGTATTATCATTTCTTTATCGATAATTCACGATCCTATTCATCGTCATTTAGTTGATGATTTCGAAGAAGAAAGAACATGGTGTATTCTCAAATTAACACCTCAAATGGAAATTTATAATAGATTTATAAATCTTTTTCATTTTCTTGTTCCTTTTTCGATCAATTTCATTTTAACCATTGGCATTATGTTCATTAGTGCAAAACATCGTTCATCAGTAAGAAGACAAGTCAATTTTAAAGAACAATTCAAAAAACAAATCTTTCGACATAAACATTTGCTTTTCAGTTCATTTTTCTTAATTATTTTAGCATTACCACGTTTAATTCTTTCGTTTCTCTCAAATTGTATGAAATCACCAAAAGAATATCAATTATTCCTATTTACTTATTTTATTTCTTTTATTCCACCTATTCTTCATTTCTTCATTTTTGTTTTAACATCGCAAATATACAAACAACAATTTTATACAATGATTAGACGCAAATCGAACCAATTTTTACGTTGTCTATTTCCATATCGAATATTTCCTCAAATAAATTAACAACAGGGACCACATTTTTCCTAAACTTACTTTTTTTGCTTTACATATACTTTAATAAAACTATAGGCACTATAAACTCAATGGAGGCCGTCGCCTGCCGTCGTCGACGTGATGCGTCGCTGATGAAGTCAGATTCTTTGCCACGTGTTGTTGCTGAATGTTAAAACACAGTCTTGAAAATCAAAATATGAATATTGAAAGAATGCAAAATGTTTTACTCATTTGGTTAGATAGCAATATTGATGAAACTGACGAACAGTATCAGAATAGTATTGTTGAATTACAACGAGTTGTGAATATTATTTATACATATACGAACAATGATCGATGTATGGAATTCATCGAAACGATCCAAGATCATCGAGTATGTATGATTATTTCAGGATATCTTGGTCAAGATATTTTACCTTATATTCATAATATGTCACAAATCGACTCAATTTTCATCTTTTGTGGTAATAAAAAGTCTCATGAACACTGGGCTCAGCATTGGTCCAAAATCAAGGGAGTTTTCACAGAAATCAAATCCATTTGTGAAGCTCTCAGACAATCAGCACGACAATGCGAACAAAACGCTATGTCGGTTAGTTTTGTTGCATCGGACAAAAAATTAGATCAATTAGATCCATCTTTCATGTACACACAGATCTTAAAAGAGATCTTATCTACTATCAAATTCGATGACACACATATTCAAAGTTATTTGGAATATTGTCGTGGTGTTTTCGCTCAAAATAAATTTGAACTGAACAATATTAAAGATCTCGAACGAATATATCATGAAAAGACGCCGATATGGTGGTACTCGTGCGAGTCATTCTTATATCCCATGCTGAATCGTGCAATACGAATGATGAATGGTGATATAATGATAAGAATGGGTTTCTTCATAAATGATCTTCATCGACAAATTGAACAACTACATAAAGTACAAGACTTCACTGAAATCTTTACAGTTTACCGCGGACAAGGTTTATCGGGGCCCGATTTCGAGCAATTAAAGAAAACAAACGGCGGATTGATGTCATTTAACAATTTCTTATCTACGAGCAAAGTTCGAAAAGTTTCACTCAGTTTTGCTGAACAAGCTGCAAGAAATCCAGATTTAATTGGAATTCTTTTCATGATAACAATCGATCCAAAGCAATCAACAACACCATTTGCTTCGATTCGCGACTTCAGTGCTCTTGCAGACGAAGAAGAAGTACTGTTTTCTATGCACAGTGTTTTCCGAATTCAAGATATGAAACAATTAGGTGAAAATAACAGACTCTTCGAAGTTAATTTGATGCTTACCAATGACAATGACAAAGACTTAAATGAACTTACTGATTACATCCGAGAAGAGAGTTATCCACATGAAGAAGGATGGGCAAGATTAGGCTTATTATTAAAGAATATGGGTCAAAATGACAAAGCTGAAGAAATTTTTCAAACGTTACTTGATCATCGGACGGAGGACGAGGAGAAAGGAGCAATTTATCATGAACTTGCGATGATCAAAGATAAACAAGCGAAATATCGTGAGGCGCTCAGCTTCTACGAAAAGTCTCTTGCTATTAAAGAGAAAATCTTTCCTCCGAATGATTTTCATTTAGCTGTTTCTTACAACAACATCGGTTTGGTGTATTTCAACATGAAAAATTATACAAAGGCGCTTTCATTTCATGAAAAAGCTCTCGCCATTCGACAACAATCGCTTCCTTCAAATCATCTGGATTTGGCCATGTCGTACAATAACATCGGTTTGGTGTATTCAAACACCAATCATTATTCGAAAGCACTTTCATATTATGAAAAAGCACTTGAAATTGCCCAACATTCACTTCCTTCCACTCATCCTCATTTAGCTGCATCCTATAACAACATTGGTTCGTTGCATGAAAACATGCGTAACTATTCAAAAGCACTTTCGTATTACGAAAAATGTCTTGAAATCAAACAACAATCACTTCCTTCAAGCCATCCTGATCTGGCTTTATCTTACAACAACATCGGATTGTTATACGAAAAGATGAAAGACTATCCAAAAGCCCGTTTATTCTTTGAACGTGCTGTGTTAACTGTACAACAATCATTACCTTCAAATCATCCTTGGTCGCGAGAAATGATCAGCAATTTTCGACGTGTAAAAGCGATACGATAATTCATGTTTATTCATTTTTCTATAACGCAGAATGGATTGTATGCCATTAGTTGACACTGGACCAGTTCCAGGTAGTGTGAGGTTTGACCATATTAACAACAATAAAACGTACTCATGATTCAATTTGACGAAAATGATTAATCAAAAGTGTGACTCTGATCAGGGAACATTGATAATAGGATAAAATTAGCTATTCTTTTCTCAAAAAATAACAGTATTTCGAAAACTGACTCAGCGATAATTCCGAAGCGATGTATAATTTCCTCAACCAAAGGTAAGCCTACAGTCTGCTTTGATGGATACATGTACACATTAAACAAGGGATCGTAGCACGGTCAAACATTGGCGATGTGAAGATCGTTCATGTTCTGCATTTGTTCATCTTGATGGGAATGAAACATACAATGCACACGCTGATCATCTAGCTTCGTCGAACAACGACATCAGTTCTTCTTACGCTAAGTACCTTCGACATTCCGGAAGCATACGCTCAAACTCTCGGTGGAAAGCACCTTCTTCTGCACAATATACTCCTTCGCGGCCAACGAGCAGTAACGTTCGCCAAATGATTTACAATTGACAATCTCATTCAAATCCAGTCACATCTTTACTAACGGCACCTTTAAAGTGTATCCTCCACTATTCGATCAAACCTTTACAACTTGTGGCGTACACCATGAACACGATATGATCTTATTCTTTTGCTCACATATGTGGCCAAGGTTCACTTCGTTTTAGTTGTGCCGTGTGTGATCGTCCTTCTACCTGATCGATCAGCAACTTCAATTGTCTTTCGAGTACAAAAATAATGAAGAAACGCATTCTCTCTGTTAACAACTGATGGCATTCGGTCTTCTCCCTGACGAAAAAATGTTGACTGCATTCGAATATTTTGACGATTTTTGGAACGTCGATGATCTCAAAATTCGAACGAATAATAATGCTGAAGGTAAATGATTTCTTCCCTTCGCATTCTCTATCGACGCTTTGCGGCTCGCATAAGTTGGCACAGCGGATTTGCCTACTGCATTGATAAGAGACACCCCAATACTTAGCACTTCATTCGCGTTCTGAAAGAAGAAGAAGTCGCAAAGATTCAAATCATAACTCGCGAATCCTAATGCGCCATCTGTGTCTTCTGTTAAGTAATAAAGTAGTTCTCACTTATAATTTCATTGACTCGACTAAAGACAGCATTGTGCCAACAAGCTAAATTCTGTTTCATTCAGGGATTAACATTTTAGTTTCGTCGAAAAGGTTTACACATCCTCTCTCCGTCCACACGTCTGCGTCTCCTCGTAGTTAGATTAGCTGTAGGTCTTAATATGAGTTGTACACAATGATGATTATCCTGAAATTTTTCCGATCAAGCATCTCTCGACACAAGTACACGTCGCACGAAAAAATGAATTCATCTTTCTTCAATTACCCTACTGAATTTCATACAATTTCCGTTTCTTATATCATCATCAGAAGTTCATTCTCAGAACATCACAAATTGTGGCGATTGAAGCGACGAAATAGATGATTTTATTCCAGGCGGAGTATCATAGATACGTAAAAGTATTAATATGATAGCAGTTTCACAGTCCATTTTCCAAGACAGTAAATACACAATAGCTTCCTTATTTTTCTATTAAATTAAAAAATAAAGATTTTCGTGATCACCTCGACGTGCTCTATCGAAGTGGAAAGAAAAAAAACGAACATCACAGGAAAAAATTTTCGTCGCCCTTGGGGAGGCTCCAGCACACAAAAAATTGAAAATTGTCAAGTCCGGAACTGTTACTGATTTATAATTGAAAGATGAAGATAACAGCAAAAGCTAAATTAATAATGTCGAGCCAGATATGAAGTACAATAGCATTTCTGATGATGACAAGTTTAAAAAATTTCAGCCCGTATTTTGCCAAACCCCTTGTTGTGCGTGCGTGCTTCTCTCTGTCAAATCAAACGATTATTAAAAAAAAACCTTTATAGCCTAAATTGCATAAAAACGTAAATGAATTGTTATCCGGCGATATGAGTTAAGTCAAGAATTATGTTTCGACTCGACGTGCCGGGCGAAGCGGTCAAGGACAGCCTGCCATTCTGAGCGCTGCTGGTCTTCGGGATGCTTTAGTTCAGCGTCGAAGGTCTGACGAATAGTGACGCCAGAGTCAGTTTCGATAAATTCCAAGCGGACCATGCGGCCATCGTCCTCCCGAAATTCAATCAGTCGGTTTAGCTCGATCTGCGTGTAGGTGGCAGCGAAGTCGAATCCCATGCCGCCGCTCTTTGCCTCGATGCGTAAGGACAGTTTACCGCCAATCTTTAGGTCGTTTGATGCCCGAGTGGTGTGCCAATCGTCAGTAGCGTCCCATTGCACGATGTCATCGGGATTGTTGAAAGCTCTCCAAACGTCAGCAATTGGCACGGCAACATTCGTTTCGATGGTAATTTTCATAGCGTTAGCGTACGCTGAAAACAAAAAAGGGTTTCGTGGATAAGATACAAAACTCCCCCGAAAAGCTTACTGAACTGTTATCAAGTTGAATAGAAGCATGTTATGTTGGTGCAAAATCTTTAAAATAGGGTTTCGATTTCGTTGCAAAAATGACTCCGTATAACACCTTTTTTTGTTTTAATGTAAGGTGAAGGCAAATAAATTGTCACAAGTACTGGTAAAATAAAAAGTGTCATTCGTTGTTTTTATTGTTCCTTGAGTCGTTCTGTTATACTACATATTTATATGGATATAGATGTCGTTCGAGTATGTGATCCGATGATATACATACAATGAATTATGCACATTTTTTTCGAATTAATCTCGTATTTTCGTTGCTGAACAAAGCCATATTACCACGTTCGTTCAGTGTTGTGTAACTCTGTCGCCAGACACGTTTACTGGAATTTTATCTACTGTGGTTCTCTTATTTGTTCTACTCAATGACAATTCAGTAATTAGTCACTCGTGTCTCAGGAGAACATTTGCTCAGTTCATACCTAGCAGATGGAATAACCACCGTATAATCCTCTATCGATGACAAAAGTTTTAGCTTTCTATTCTGAATAGTATCAAAGATCGGACAGTTTCGACAAGAAAGCTTATTAATTAATTCTATCAAAACGGAACATGATCAAGATTTCATTCAAACACGTCTGGAATGTGTGTATGTTTCGAAAGGTTTACAGAGATAGAATGTGCCCTTAATTAACCCTGGTCTTCCTGTGCTCTTTTACATACTAAAATAACAACTTACGCTTCTGTAAAATGATTTTCTCAGTTTTAAGGTTACTATCTTGACAAAAGGTTGCTACTGTTATATTGAGCTTGATAGAAAAATACTGACAGTATGTTAGTTCTTTGTTTAGAACAATTAATACAAAAAATTTGCTTTACACAATGTTCATTACAAACAAATGCAGAGCAATTCTAACGTTTATTTGAAGTTTGTCTGTCTTTAGATGTTTCACATTTTGAACGAAAATTCAATAAAGGTATTACTAGACTAAGTCCGAGTTCTTCTGGAAACAGTCGTCGTTGATATCTTTTGTTTTTATTCCATACCGAATTTGCCGACTTCCATATGATAAAAACATTTTGAGCTGCCATATCTATCATGCCGTAGAAAATACAAAGCGGCCATCGCTTTGTTCCTCTTTTTATCTGCAAATGACAAAATGAAAAGATAAGAATCTAAAAAGTGAAGAACCAATTTCACGAGTTTTATTAGATAGAAAATCTATAGGTATTTCTAGTATATTTTTTCGTAATGTTTCTCTAAGCATAAGATTTTTTGCAATGGAACACTTGTAAAAAATTATACATTGTAACATTTCTGTTCGAACCATAAAATGGCTTGACCAATTCTAAAACCACACTTTCATCTACATGTGCTTGTTTTTCTTCACGGAGCTGCCGTCCAATGTAAGGAAATGCATTTAACACAACCAGAACTTTAATCCATATTTCTCAGGTTTCTTAAGAATAAATAGAGGGAATGGACATTTTCCCTGAAATCCCAGTAATTGTTCACCGATGGTAATGTTAAATGTCGATGTATAGCATGTTTTTAATTTACCTTGAAACTCTAACGAAATTTCATGAACTGCTGCAAATTTATCTGCTTTTTTCTCTCTTCACTTGTACTTTCATCATCAATTTTTTGTAAACCAAACCAATATTATTAGATGAAGTAGCAACACCAAGAGGATTTGAAGACATAGTTTCTTTTGAGAAATTTCAAGATCTTTTTGTATAAGTTTTTCGTACTTATCTAAGCATATCGCTGTGGATGCCTTAAATGGATTCGAATATATTGAATCGTGGACAAAGGAAAAGATTTCTAATCGAAGCTTATTTTTAATTCTATCTTCAAACTCATCCTAATCGCCGAAGGCCATGCGCGCACGACCTATTGCAATGTATTCATCTACACTTACCCAGATTTCCTTAGGGATCTCTGAAAAAATAGGATTTTTGAGATACTCATCGATCTTGTGAAGTTTGAACAAACTCTGACGTTGTCAAAAATCTTATGGCCAAATTTTTCCACATCCAGGTCGACCAATCCTACGGCCGGATCCGACTAACTTGAACCGACAAAATCCGATAGTGAAATAATTTTTTTAGCAAATATACAAAGTAGAATGACGTACAATTGAAAAAAAACTAAATGATAACTGTCTCAATTCATTTTTGTTAGTATCTGTTGGCGTCCATATTCGGATTCAGGTCAAACTCGGATCGATCCGACATTGACCTGAATCTAATTATGGACGCTAACATATATATATATAAACAATTTCGACCCACATTCTCATTCTTAAGATTTTACGGATGTACTGTGTGGTAGTGAAGCAATTACCTAATTCACCACGCCCACGTTTAATAGATATGCAGTTTGAAGATTATTTTTCTGCTGAAGGAGAGGCAGCGAATAAAACAGAACACCATCAATGAGAGTTATTCGAAGATAGACCACAAAGACAAGAAAAATCACACTATAACTGAATACTTATGTTAATGTTGCATCATAATCTTCGCTTATCGTAGAATTAAGTATAAAGACTGATGCGTTTGTCGAGCATTACCATTAATATTAAGATATAGTCAAGTACGTATCTTATGAAAGTATCCGGTGATAAATAGAAATTTTATGTTCATATTAAGCATCAGCTACAAAATGAAAAATTCTCCATAGGGTTTTCTAAATCATTTTTTCAGAAACATCTTTAATCTTCTATATATATATATATGTTGTCATTAGATGTGTGCGATATCTCTTCGATTTTGTATTCTGATGACTGAACTTTGGGAAAAAATCAATCAATTGTATAAAGGATGGCACAGAACTATTATCGTCAAAGGACATGGAAATTTGAGTTTGATCTAATAGTCATTACGGATGCGATACTAGTACAAGAACTTTATGCATCAAGACCGTTCATCTATTTTGACAGAAGAAAAAACTAGACTACGTTAACCGTTTTCATGGTGAACTAATCTATTGAAACATCAACTATATGACATCCAAGTATATACTGGATATTGATATCAGTTTGCCATTATGATAGAGCACACTGAATTCTAAAGATTATATATTACCAAAATGTATTGATAGATTACAACACTCAATTTCCTTTTAACTTTGGTGTTGCGTTTAAATAAAATGATTACGATTTGAAAGCTTCGACTAGAAAATGATGCATCAATCTAATTATATATCGTATTTTAAGTATTAAAACTATCAAATGGTTGTATTTCGATTAGAAGAAAAATTTTATATGAAGATCAATGATCTATTTTTTGAAACAAGCATGCCAATCCCACTCTTTTTCGAAATCAATTGGGTAATATCCAAATGGACATGTTCTCAATGGTAATCCATTACAAGTTTGTCCTATATAATCACTAATCACCCCACAAACAGGTCCTGCTTCAATTTTATGTCAAGGATTTGATCCATTGAATAAATGTCCTCCAGGGTATTTACAACAACAATTTAAAGATGGCGTTGCTTATTGCTATAAAAATAGTACAACAGTGGAAAAACAGGGTGCTCCAATTGGTACATTATGTGGCGGTCTAGCACGTGCTTCGTGTGGTGGATTGGGTCCAAATAAATGTCCATCAGGTTACAGTGTGTCAGAAGGATTGACATGTTACAAAAGTGAAGCAACTGTAGAGGACGCATCAGGAACTGTTGGTGGGGTGATTAGTGATTATAGAGGACAAACTGGTAATGGATTACC
>CAJNOJ010000645.1:0-14047 GCA_905250025.1 Adineta ricciae | reverse complement strand
TGAGGCAAGGTTAGGCTTATTATTAAAGAATATGGGTCAAAATGACAAAGCTGAAGAAATTTTTCAAACGTTACTTGATCATCGGATGGAGGACGAGGAGAAAGGAGCAATTTATCATGAACTTGCGATGATCAAAGATAAGCAAGCGAAATATCGTGAGGCGCTCAGCTTCTACGAAAAGTCTCTTGCTATTAAAGAGAAAATCTTTCCTCCGAATGATTTTCATTTAGCTGTTTCTTACAACAACATCGGTTTGGTCTATTTCAACATGAAAAATTATACAAAGGCGCTTTCATTCCATGAAAAAGCTCTCGCCATTCGACAACAATCCCTTCCTTCAAATCATCTGGATTTGGCCATGTCGTACAATAACATCGGTTTAGTGTATTCAAACACCAATCATTATTCGAAAGCACTTTCATATTACGAAAAAGCACTTGAAATTGCCCAACAATCACTTCCTTCTACTCATCCTCATTTAGCTGCATCCTATAACAACATTGGTTCGTTGCATGAAAGCATGCGTAACTATTCAAAAGCACTTCCGTATTACGAAAAATGTCTTGAGATCAAACAGCAATCACTTCCTTCAAGCCATCCTGATCTGGCTTTATCTTACAACAATATTGGATTGTTATACGAAAAGATGAAAGACTATCCAAAAGCCCGTTCATTCTTTGAACGTGCTGTGTTAACTGTACAACAATCATTACCTTCAAATCATCCTTGGTCGCGAGAAATGATCAGCAATTTTCGACGTCTAAAAGCGATACGATAATTCATGTTTATTCATTTTTCTATAACACAGAATCGATTGTATGTCATTAGTCGACACTGGCTCTGTGTCAGATGGTGTGAGGTTTGACTATATTACTAACAATAAAACGTACTCATGACCTCATTTGAGGGTGGGTGAATTCGAAGGATATAACGGATGAAATGACGCGGCGGTGAGAAAGAGGTCGATGAATGAATAGCTGGAGTGGAAAATTAATATCAGAGAAAGAGGAAAGTTTCATTATTTCTGAGGCAGAAATTAGCTTCAGTAACTTTTTGTATAAAAAGATATAGCCGAAACTGCCATTTTGTGCGATGCACGGCAGGAAAATAAGCACTGGAAGCGTAGAAATTTGAAATATACTGATTTTCTACCAGTTCTAGCTCTTCAACACGTGAGATATTCGACATAGATATTTTTTATTTGCAGCGGGTACTCCCTCTAGTGAATTAAAAGTAAAACTTGACGGGTCGATTGATCATAAACAGCTTGAATATCTTTTACTACTGTCGCATCGGGCGTTTTGAAAAAGACGTGTTTTATTCATCAGTTTACTTGTATAAGGATCTATATAAACTAAGAATATATCTTCATAGGTATACCCATGCTACCAAGTAGCCAAATCAAGTTTACTCTTGATATCATAAGTCATCGTACGAAAAGCATTTACATTGGGCATTAGATGAAATTCAGTAACGGTATCTTCTTTCTTTCCAACAAGATTTAAATACATTTTCATGAAGTATGCATAGACAAGGGGGTTTCTTCTCGTGTTCGAACTTCAACAATCCAATTTTCTTCAGCATTATATATGGCAAAACGGCCATCTGGTGATGCATATTTGTCGATATTTTGTTGAGTATACCGTCGAACTACATTCAATGTTGTTGTACTATATTCTTCAAGAATTAATGTCCCTCTTTCAACGTCACGTAATCCGAACAATCATTGCCGTTGAGGATCATGGAATAGATAAACGATTTGTCCATTATGTAAAATCCATTGACTTTGTTTGTATGTTTTCTTTTTCATATCAAACATGAACAGAAAGAAGTCTTCACACGCGATACCGCATTGAATTGACACATACATTAATGAAGGCGAAGTTCGAGTAGTCGCGACAGGGCCAGGAACAACGTACGAATTGATGGCTTGACTATCAACATGGTATGAAAAATTCGACAAGATCACCAACTTAGATGATGCTGGATAGAAAGATGCGATACTTCCATACAACGGACCACTAGAAAAGATATGGCATACGACGTGTTGGTAATCGATGAAATGTTACCCATAGTTATGACATGGTTTGAAACCATAATAGTTGGCCGTTTATGATAGATTTGTAATTTTACTACACAGGAAAATGAATTCAACGAATATACAATGCAACCGGTACGTGATGGTGGAAGAAAAAAGAATGACACCTATTCGCACGCTCTTATTCCGATTCTTATCATCATTAAAAATGCTTGTAATTATGAAAATAACAAATCCTTTCCATTTAGTAGGTCGCTTTGACAAGGCATACGAACAGGCATCAAGTGGATAACTAGCTTTAATTCTGAATTCTTCATATCACTACCAGATATATGCTGATTACACTGCTTTTTAACTCTTAGGTCGTACATGTTTAGATATAATAGCATTTCAATGTCATGACATTGTTGAAATTAGGGGACTGACTATATTTAACATATTATTTCGACAGGGTGAAATTATTTTTGCAAGAAAAATTCTGAAAAGAACCACAAGTTGGAAAGTCATAAAAGAAAACTATTAATATGATCTTTTTACGTCGTTCTATTAAAACATGAAAAATGTTTCTTATACAAAAGAACCCGTGATGACACAAAGCCAAAAATGCAGAAGATAACGGCAATAGAAACGTTAAAATAGCAGCCCACCTCTCTTTGTAAAAATTTTGTGTTCATTTGATCAAACTATATCGCAAGGTCAGCTCAATTTCATCGCGTATTCCTTAAAACTGTTTTCATCTACTATATGGTCTCATTGGCCGAAATCACCTCTCATCTAATTCGTTTCGGTTACGTTATCATGTTGATCCTCGGGATAACAGGGCATTTATTAAACATCCTTACATTTCTATCAAAAGATTTCGGGAAAAATGTTTGCGTATTCTATATGATATGTTCCACTATACTTGATTTATTCGCTATCAACGGTGGTATTATACCTATCGTCTTAATCGATTATGCTGCATATAACATACCAAATGCAAATCGTTTTACATGCAAAATATATTATCATGTCGTGTTCTTATTTTGGCCCGCAATGGCATCAACTTGTCTCTTTTTAATGACATTTGATCGTTGTCTGTCAACATCGCGAAATGTTCGTTGGCGGCGGCTTAGTTCGATACCATTCGCTAGACGTCTTTTCACCGTCACACTGCTTTTTCTTTTCGTTTCAAGTGCCTTTTGCTGGATTGTTTATGATCTTTCTGATGGTATCTGTACAACAACATCTAGTACTGCAGCAATGGCTGTCGTTGTTTATGGTAACATTTTCATTTCTCTCATTCCTCATGGAGGAATGATAATCTGTAGTATTGTCGCATGGATTCATATACGACAATTGGCACACCGCATCAACCCAAATACCACTTCAAATAATGAAAGCTCTGCTGTTCAGAGAATGAATCGTCAATTATTTATTCTAATATTTGTACAAGCTGGTGTCGCAGTTATATTAGAATTTCAACGTAACATCGTAGCGACCTACAGTTTGATCACTAGCTCAATGCAGAAGAGCATTGAACATCAACAGATTGAATATCTCATTACTCATGTGAGCATTATACTTTATACTATAAAATACAGCTTTTCATTCTACTTGAATTACATGTGTAGCAGTATGTTCCGCAAGACATTTCATAAATGTGTGAAATCATTGGTACAACGATGCTTTCGGTTCGATCAGCATAATTAAGCTCAAGACTAAATCGATAAACACACTGCGTTTTTTCTTCTACTTATTTAACCACATCCGTTGTATCGTTTTCTCAATGTTGTGTCTTTTACTCACAATTTCTATCTCGATCTGCTGTGGTAATAAATTTTGAAGAAGTTTCATTCTTTGTCAAATATTTTTAATCTCATTTAAAATCCGATCAAACTGCCAGTTTCAAGCCAAGGGGGATAGTGCGAACTAGGTCTCGGTCGGCAGCCGAAGTGCTTGCACTTCCCCACTGGTAAAACTGTACTAATTACAAGGGGGAACA
This sequence comes from Adineta ricciae, assembly GCA_905250025.1. Classification (NCBI taxonomy): domain Eukaryota; kingdom Metazoa; phylum Rotifera; class Eurotatoria; order Adinetida; family Adinetidae; genus Adineta; species Adineta ricciae. The sequence continues at coordinate 10,025 of CAJNOJ010000645.1, read as the reverse complement.
AGCGGACTTCTATATTTCCGTAGTACAAAAGTCCCATGAAGTCACGAGAAGTACGGAAGAATTGTAGATATATATATATTGATTTGCTTACAGATTTCTGTATATTTCTTTATGAAGAAACGGGAAATAATGAAACAAATTAAAGACGACCGTTATCATCTTTACGGCTTGACTGAATGACTCGAGAAATCTTCGTGGTCAGCAATGCTGTCATCACTTATTTGTTCATAATCATTAAGTTGGTTGATATGACTATCGTTGTCATGGTATGTATTGAAAACGTCGAACGAAGAAATGTCAAAGGAAAAGATGTCGAACGAGTAGAACCTTTCGAATAAAAGAAAAAAAATGTGTTAGGTAGCAGATGATAGAATATTTATTTTAGCGAAAAAAAAAGTCGAATATATTTATGAGTAATGAGAAAGTGAGATAAAAAATTAGACAGTTAATTGACGTATAGATGCTTGCTCATTACGAAGTTCATCTTCGGTTTGAGATGAGGAAAGAAAAATTATTTAATAATTCTTCGGCATCTATGTCGTTATTGTTGTAGCGTACCATCAGATTATCGATTCGCTGTTGAACACGATTAGCACCATTTGAACTTGCTCGACGCTTATCACCTGTAGTAATTTGTATATATAAGTGTTGAAATCTAGTTTCCTCGCCCAGAATACACCGGATAAAGGACCATATGTGCGCGTTCGATTCGTCGATTTAGTCTGCTATGAAAGCCTAAAATGTAAATATTTCCATGCTATTGTCATGAAAAAAGGAAATGTGTATACCTTCGCAAATATTATTCGTTCTGTAAGGACAATTGCGAACGTTCCACATCTGAACTGGTATAGTATTAATCCAATAATTATCAAAATACATAAATAAACCTCGAAGTTGTTTTTTCACTGTCGAATCCACTGTTGTACGTAAATGATAGAATGAGCTTTCGACTTTGTCAACAGGTAAGAGCGCCAAGGCCATCAATTTGCGGCAGTAATTGCGAACTAATTCATCGTTTGAATAGGCTGCTGCTAAACCGAGAGATTGAATGCGACGATAGAGACTGTGCTGATAACGAAAGAAACAACAAGAATGGATACTTTCAGGAAACTAAAACAAAAAAACGATGCTTTTATAGAAAAACGATAAATTGTACCTTGGTCGATATTGCGGGAATTAAACCGACTTCAAAGTCAGGCATGATTCGCTCAGGTTTCCATACAATACCCAGAGATACAGCGATAGAATTTAATTCTTGAAATAATTCCTGATAAGTCAATTTTTTCGATCCGGTAATAGAGCAAATCGGCTTGTCCACGTAAAGTGACACTTCAGACATTAAATATTTATTTCTTATCTGACACCAGACGTTTATGCCATGTTGTAGAGTATATTCGAAAGTGTATTAAAAATTATTTTTGCATTCCAAAGGTTGTATTTGAATGCCTTAAAAAATACCTGCATTAAACCTGAATTTGCCTAACGTTATCCACAGTTTTTTGACTGTTGTTTAGAAAACAACCATCCACGTTAGTGAAAAGACCTAAACCTGTTATCTCAGATTTACTTTAAAGTACCACGCATGATCTTTCTTTTGATGAAAGAATGAACTCTTGATCTCTCCTTTTCAATGAGATAATCTATATACAATACTTGATCAAAGCTGATGTCACACCGTTACGAAAACTCATAATTATTCGTTTTATACCGGTCTTTTCAGAAATACCAATGAAGAAAGTAGTGGAGTATTACTAAATTTTGATGACAATTCTTATGGTACTGTTTCTTTCGGAAAAATGTTTTGCTTGAAAAGATATAAACGTAACGGTGTGACAAAAAGTTACCGTTTTCCGCTATTTTTAGCTAATATGATTTAACAATAACTGTTATAAAATCAATGCGAGATGGCTTCTAGGTGCCAATATAAGCGGTTTAACCTTCAATTTACTAATCAGTCTGTAAATCTTTCAAACAAAAGGCTCATTTTTATACGGAATCTCAAAATTTTCGACTATAATCATACATGACCAGTGGAATAATATACTTCTAATCAACATCACTTTTCGCATTGTAGTATTATAAGCTGACGTTATGAATAATTGAATAGCCTTTAAAATGAACATCAGATACTTGCAACGAATAGTCTATTTTCCTTTTTCTTTCCTCCATCGTCCGTCTATAATGTTCAATAAGTTATTCAATCAATGAACATTATTTTTTTTTCTTTCCTTTCTCTCCTCGTCCGTCTGTGACGATCAATAAACCGTTTAGTCCATTCAATCGCATTTTTTTCTTTTCATTCCGTCAGCCTTGTATATACAACTCGACATATATAAATAGTCTAGGAAAAACGTTAGATTCGGTTCCATCTCTGTACCACAATCAGTATTGCAAATTTTTCTGCGGTGATATTGATATGGCTATGACAAATGCTCAACGAATGAAAAAATATCAAGAAAAAATAAAAAAAGATAAAGTTAAATATGAACAAACTAAAGCTAAAGATCGTCTTAGATATCAGACAAAAAAACAAAACATGACAGAAACAAGCTTAGCTAAACTTCGCACCGACAGCAAGCGTCGTCAACAAAAATGCCGAAAAAATAAAGACAGACATCTGCTTAATAAACCTCCACCAAGTTCATATAAAAGTCGACAATCATTTGGCAAAGCAATGAAAAAAGTTAATTCTTCACTTCCGAAATGTGATGAAAAGAAAAAAAGTTATTGTTCAGCATCTAGCTGAGACTTTGGGCTTAGTTTCTAAACCCAAACAACAACGTACTACAGTTCAACTAGCTAATCAACTTAAAATTGACGTTTACAATTTCTATTTGAGAGATGATATTTCTTATCAACTACCAGGAAAAAGAGATACAATTGTTGTTAAAGAAGACGATGGTAGTAAAAAAACTTACCAAAAACGAATTTTATTTAATAACTTACGTGAAACTTATAAATTATTTAAAGAAGAACATCATACTGTCGATATTGGCCGATCTTCATTTGCTACATTGAAACCACCATATGTTGTACCTAAAGCTGCTTTAGCTCACAGAAATTGTTTATGTTTATATCATGAGAATATTTGTTTACTTTTAAAATCTCGTGATAAATACGTTACTAGCAAATGCTGTTCCTCTTTGGAAACTTTTACGAATAGTTTAGTTTGTAGTACCAATAATGAAGAGTGTATGTTTAGTAGTTGCACACTCTGCGAAGACTTTTTTACCGAAAAAATTGAAGAAAACATGGCAAATAATAACATTATTATTAATTGGTCACAATGGGTCAACGAAAATAGTCGAGCTGAAAAAAAAGAATTTTCAGGAAATGTTGATGAAGCAGTTTTACTATTGAAGTCAAAAGTCGAATATTTTCTGTTTCATGTATATGTAAAGCGAGAGCAATCCAAATATTTCGAAAAGTTAAAGAGCGAAGTTAGTGATGAAAAAATAGTGATGCAGGTAGATTTTGCCGAGAATTTCAATATGAAAGAACAAGACGAGATTCAAAAAGCACACTGGAATACAAAGGCGTTGAGTATTTTTACTGCTTTTGTATGGTCAGCAAATGAAAATTTTTCTTTTGCTTTGCCATCTTCAGATTTAACACACGACAAATTTGTTGTTGATTCTGCTTTAAAAATCATATTAAATCATATCAAAAGAGTTCTTCCAAATGTTAAAGAGGTAAATGTTTTTTCAGATGGAGCAGCTTCTCAATTCAAACAACGTTTTCATTTTCGAAATCTGTCACAAATTGCTTCTGAACGAAAAATACATTTAAGTTGGCATTTTTTTGCAACTTCACATGGTAAGGGTGTTGTTGATGGAATTGGAGGTACTACAAAGCGGCTCGTGTGGTCAGCAATTTTGGGAGGAGGAGTATGTCGGTCTGCTCAGGATTTTATTAATCTTGCTAAGCAAAAAACTAAGAAAATAATTTTATTTGAAATCACCAGAAACGATACTGATGATTCGAAAAAGAAACTTGAAAAAATTTTTGAAACGGCAAAAACAGTACCAGAGACATTAAAAATGCATTCAGTTAATGTTGTTGATGAAAATACATTAGAATTTCGATATTTCTCAATCCGTTCTGAAAAAAAAACTATAACCTATTGATCAAATATAGTTGGATAAATTTTTAGTTCTACTTTGTTTACTTGTTAAATTTATTTCTAGATATTAGGCAAAAATGGAAAAAATACTATTAGCGAGGAATTTGTAAATAAGATTAGACAAAGAAAAGAAGAAAAAAAAATCTAGCTCGAAAGAGGCCGGGTCTTCGTCCCGGGCTGGAGAAACACTGGAGTGGAGATGCTTGCGTTTACACTCCAGTGGCTAAGAGCCTCTAAATATGTGTCAAAAGTGAGATGTACTCTTTATCAAGATAAAAGACACAAAAGATCGATGAACAAAAGGAAGGTATTGATAAACACTTATGTTATCTGTCGACAGCAGAGGTATAGAAATGTTTATTTTAGCGGTCAGATGCATGTCAAAATAAATTAGGATCGAATAAAAAGACAATAATGACTTTTCGAAAAAAAGTGTCACACCGTTACGTTTGTATTTTGGCATTTATTACCTCATAAAAGAAGATAGGAGAATTTTCTTTTCACCATCGTGTAGCGCGTAAAAAGCTCTATAAAACTGGTTATTACCAATCTACATTTATATTTTAAGTTTCGCAGGAAATCAAGGATTAATCATGGGCACTCGAGGTTGAGGGTCCTTTTGTGTCACACCGTTACGCGACCTAAGAATCTTCCTGGAAAATCGAGTGATTGATGGAAATCATTCATTTTTATAGTGAACATAGAGTATCCCAAGCTACATCGAATGACGTTTGAACGAGCTCTCTAGCGTTTATAGTTTTTGAGATATTGGGGAAATCGTGTGTCAAAATGTCACACCGTTACGCTTGGACAAGCCGATAAACACTTCGTACGTTACAGCTGACCACCGTGTACAGAGCATTAATTTCGTATAATTCCGAATATGTGTTGTTTTTGCACACACCTTTGATAGCTATATCCAAGTGACCAATGACGGAAGCAAACATACTCGAATAATACGTTTCATTCGTAATGAGCTCGACTATAGTGCGGACTAGAAATCCAAAAAAATTTTCATGAAGAAGTGCACTATTGAAACATCAGTACCTCTTAACTCGCTGGTTGTCATCACAGAATTGTTCATCAAAAGAAGAACAGAATGATAGAGACATCTACTGGGATAAGATGATGAACGTCAACGGATGCTTTTTTCAAACGTTCTCTTGCCACGATATCGATCACATGAATCCTTTCATCAAAAGAATCGTTCGGAAAAAAAGTCTAGCAGCATCATGAACACATCAATCTAAATTGTAAAAACATCCTTTCAACGACACGAAACTCAAATAAATTTCTACCATTTTGATTCGATCAACAGCATAATGAAGAACATCAAGATACAAATCACCTTGTGTGCATTCTTCTAAATATTGGAGCAGTTGACTAAACTTCTGACCACGACTCATACGATCGCAGGATGAGAAACAATCATTTGTCGATTCCCTTTCACAAAATAAACACCCGACCATTATTACTTCGTTGAATAGTAGCAACAAAAATTTACGTTATCTAAAACAAACAGCAGCCCGATATTACATCAATATTTTACTATTCACCGTACTACAACGCGATTAACAATCCCCTGTATCATTCATTCCTCTTACAGATATACATAGAACCTATGAAAAAAATACAGCGCATCTACATCCATTTCCGAATACAACCTACGAACGACAATTCTTTCAACGCAGAATCACTGCACAAAGTATTTTCGGTTTTATCTGCATTTTCTAGCACACGCCATCACAATGAGCTGGTAGAATTCGTTTGCCACCACACGATCCATATGTACGAATACCAAGAATAGTGCACACAATTTATGTCCAATCGGAGCAACAACACGAACCAGAGATGGTCGACATCGTTTCAAATGAACAGATGTGCTGGTGGATGTTATTGGAATCATCTAAACGATCGAATTTCACTTTTTCATGTCAGCTTTGCAATGTCTGTTCCATCATGTAACTTAGAGAGAGAGAACACACTTTTCCGCGAACGATTTTTGCTTGTTTCCGTTCAATCGGCTGAGCAATATGGAATCGGTAGTTATGAGAGTAGTTGGAGAAAATTTCGGGGAAATGATGGTTTTCGTGTTTTCGCTTAAATTTTTTGTATGCTATGTATGTGTTGTGCATTATTGTTGGGATTTGTTCTAGGAAGTTTTCCTGGGGTAATTTCTTTCAAGTATGTTGTGATTTTGGAGTCTGTTGTTTGACATTTTAGTGCTGACTGCTGCTGCTTTAGGTATGTTATGGGAGGCTCCCACGGTGTTTCAAGTTTGGGCATTGTTGTGGTAGACGAAAAGAGAAGAGCTGGTTTGTTGAAAAAAACATACAAGGAAGTGTTTAAATGATTTTTACACTAAGATATGTTTATTTTTTAAGCTGTTTTGTGCATCATTGAGGTTGGCTGTGTGAGGACAGGTGATGGTGGATGATTTTGTTGAAATCGGCAGCGTTGGGGGCATTCTCTTGGGCTACATTGTTCATGTAGGGAACAAATGCAGGGACCTGTTTAATGAGAAAAGGTTTGTATGAGATTTCATTATTCTAAGTGTTTTAGCAATGTGCTTACAGTGTCACGGATGAGGAAGTTCGTCTGGACTGTATCGCATTGTGGGACCCAAAGGTCGCAAAAAATTGGGGGCCAAAGTGAAGTTTATTGCTGTTCTTCATGCTGTTGATGTACTCGGGACTAAAAGCCATGATAATTGTTGTGTAGAGTGCGAAATGTGAAGATTTGGTTGAAAGAAGTGGGAATGGTAAGAAAGAGTGGAGCTTTTCTCTCTCTCTATTTATAGATTCATCTCTCTTGTGCCTAATTATTCCTGCTTTCCTTCCCGTATCAGAACAAATAAACAGTTTAGATTGGCATGGATCAGCTCGGACACTGTATGGGAAGCAGAGAGTTTATTCGTTGACAATGTTTTTTTTTCAATTGTCGGGATGTCTACTTTGAAATGTAATTGTCAGTTTTGAGCTTATCCTTGTTAGCGATCACGTATCGCTCTTCTCTTCCATTTTGAAAAAATGTTATTGCAGATAATATTCTTTCTCTTTTCGTTGGGGGATCACTTGTTCTTTCAACTCGAATAAACATAGTTCTTCTCGTTGAGTCTCTCCTTTTCCTTGATGGTGGATTTGATTTGGATATAGAGAGCTCACAAGCTCCGACATTACTTTCAGATAACCCTAAGTAGTTTGAGGTGGAATCACATTTTTTTATATTTATTCATCTGATGATCTTACAGATGACAAATACTTTGTATGTAATAGTACATGCGTCATCTATTCTGACAAATTTTCTTTCTATGTTTTGTCTCACGTTCTGTTAACGCTTTTTTTTCTTTATCGAAGCGTACAGCTCACGGCAAATATTCTTCGTTTGTCACGCAGTCTAACCTGTGTTTACATCGTGAACGGTAAGTAGAAGTACGCGTTTGAAAGAAAAACAACTGACAATGCTTACTAATGAGACACTTCTTAAAACTTGTCCACTCTATGGAAATTTCTAATGTTCTCACTGTAAACGACGATGGAAGAGTACCAAAGCATGGGATAATCATGGTCAAAATTGTAGAGAATGTGATACATTAGTTTATCCAACGAATCTTTCCAATAATTTTGTCTATATTTGTGACAATTGTCACATCATGTGGCATTCATGTCATTCCAATTCAGGGTTATTATGCCGAAACTGCAATTCATCGACATTAAGTCATTCACGAGATCCTGATGACTGGGAAGATCTAAAGTTTATTGAGATGCACAAATCACAGTATAAAGATGTATTGAATGCTATGAATCCAAATGGAACACATAATGAAAGTTTGTGTCAGAAGTGTCGTGAAATGGGACGATCTTGCCGTGCAACTGAAAATGATGAATTAGAAACATTAATAAATCGTCCATTCAGCGAAGATGATAGCGAGGATGACATGATTTTCACAACAGTAAGTATTGTGTTTTGCATAATAATGTTTTTGTCGCACCGAAAAATATCCTTGCATAAAAACAAGCACATTGGCACATAGGGGACTAAAGATAAACAGTAGTAATCTCCTTTATCACTATTTTTTTCAAAATTCCATAATCCTGAAAAGATGACTTTGAGCGTTTCCCGGCATTGTGTTATGTGAAATCTTTTTTTTCAGAATAATCGCCGACCACCGAATATCTCGCGAGAAGACGAATACAAACCTCTAATTCGAAATTATCATGTATGTGCTAGTCGTCCTCAAGTAGAATATGCCAATACGACCGTCGGCATTCACCCACAAAACATACAACAGCGTGAACAATCTCAAAGATCGAAGATCTTCATAAGACGTCTTTTGTGTATTGTGTTACTAGCAATTTTGCTAATGACATTATTTAGCCTACTGTTTAATATACCCAAGTCCGTGTTGAGCACAACGACAACAACAACAACAAGTACTACTACTACTACTACTACTATAACTACAACTACAACAGCTAGAACTACAACTACACCATGTTTTTCTTCAAAAACGATGGTCACACTTGAAAGTGGGATTCAAGTTCCTTTGCACAATCTACAAGTAGGAGAACAAGTTCGCATCGATTCTCACAAGTCAAGTGCTGTCTTAGCAATTTTTCGTCATTATCGTTCATCGATTTTATTTATGGAAATATATTTCAACGAAAATCGAAGTCAACCACTTCGTCTAACACCAACACATTCTGTACTTGTGCGTGGATCTCATGATGAAAGCGAACAATATCGTTTTGCTCGTGATATTTCAGCCGGAGACTTTGTTTATTCCACTTTACTTCATCAAATGGTTAAGGTGATTAAAATACGAGAAAGTACGAATGTTGATGATTATGCTTATGCTCCATTGACATTTGAGGGAAGAATTGTAACAAATAATATTATTGCTTCATGTTACGCAACATATCCTCATTGGTTGATGCATATAATAACGACACCACTTCGTTGGTGGTATTGGCTTTTAATTGAATTAGAACAAGCCTATTTGCATGCATTGAGCACATCATTTTGTGTACAATGTGTCGACTGGTATTTACAATTCTTTCTTGTTGCAACTACTTTTATTGCTTGACAATTAACAACAATATTAACTTGTAGTTACAGTTATATCCTTATAATACATCTAATAAGATTTGGAACTATATTTCTCACATTGTAGTATGTCTTCTCGCAGTATTGTTTGATAATAATAATAAAGCATTCATAGAAGACTTATTTTTTGAAAAAAAGATTTGATTTGATTTTCTTTTCTTTTCAATTATTTCTTTGTAATAATGCTAGTTGTCCCTGTTCTTTATTCCAGTGAGTAATACTAGCATGAAGAGCATCCCAATCAAAGCTTGTTGGAAAGCGATGGGTTGTACTGGATATGGTGGCAATATCCATATACAGTGGCCGTCAAAATTATCCAACAGGCCTTCCTTTTCATTTTTCTCGGCTTAGGAAAATGTTAGAGAATATTCCAAAAAACCTTTCGAAAGCGAAAACTGTTACCAGTAAATCTGCGGTGGAAAAACTTTTCTGCTGGGTTTCCCAAAAACAGAACACACAAAATACGAAAAGTATGGTTTTTCAAACCGCAGAAGGCGCCAAAAGTTTTTTTTGCTTCCAAGAAGGTGCCGTAGGAGCGCGAAAAATTCTCTACAAAATGAGATCTCACCCAACTCTGTACGACTTTCGCTTGCGGAGATATAGCGATTAAAAAATAGGCAAACGCTGTATTTTTTCCCATTTTCTAGCGAAAAGTCACTTTTTTGCCTTTTTTGTAATCGCTGTTGTAACGACAAACTGGTTGAGTAGCTGACCGCTTCTCACGGTATCGATGTTTATTGACTACTCTACATGACCAGAATGTATCTCTTTCACAATAAGATACGTGCTTATATAG
>CAJNOJ010000644.1:19887-32961 GCA_905250025.1 Adineta ricciae | reverse complement strand
CTCGGACATGTTTGACTACTTCATCAAATGACCAGTCACCATCCAGCTGTACACGAAACGGCAACGTCGAAACAAACATCCCTATCATGTTTTCAAATTAACTCACGGTCAAACTGATTTATGTATTTCTTCTATTAACGCTAATCGATATCGAAGTGAACTAGAAAACATGATAGGGATGTTTGTTTCGACGTTGCCGTTTCGTGTACAGCTGGATGGTGACTGGTCATTTGATGAAGTAGTCAAACATGTCCGAGAACAGTGTTTATCCACTATAGAACATTCTCAGTATCCGCTGCAGCATATTCTTGTTGACTGTGGCCTTAACCAAGCAAACGCATTTTTCTTAGCGACTATGTTTGATCTTATCAGTACATCTTCAAATGTCACTCAGTTTTCATTGAATGGTACGCTGTTAGAAGAGGCGTCGATAAATCAGACGTCTGAGATGGCTAAGTTTGATTTTTCAACGACATTTGCATACAATCCCACCTCAAATATTGGTAAATTGTGTAGCTATTTTGTTTGTTCAGAAGATATGTTTGAGAACAAGACTATCCAAACAATAGCTCAACGATTTCAATATTTGATATCTCAGTTGTTCGCACCTCATTCTTCCAATACACAAATAAAACCGCTGACAAAGTCCATTATTCTATTGGATGTAATTCTACCTGGAGAAGCCGAAGAAATACTTAAATGGTTAGACGATTATCATCTGGATGCTGTTTATGAAGGTATAGTTATTCATTAGATAAGTTGCTTTGGAGGGATACTTTTGAAAGGATGAAAATAGTTTTAGTTCACGTTCTTAACAAAATTCCATGCTCCGATTTCTCCTACTGTTGTAAGTAATTCATACTTGCAAGGAAAACTGTACACGGATATCAAGCGAGAATATTGAATTGTATAGTATCTTTCTTCACCAACAGTTTCATTGACAGAGAGAATCAAGTTACCTGGTTAATGTTCGTCCTCTGTTGCGAATGAAACGACTACCAAATTATTGCAAATAGGCTGAGTTTATTTTCATAAGGAATTAGAAGCGAGCACTGTGTGGATCAGTGAAAACTTGTAGATAAACACCGAGAGACGATCCGCTGAAAGGCGATAGAAGAATTCTAATGGAAGCGACTCATATAGCAGTACTGTCTCCTTTGTGTTTGTTTCCTGAAATGGTGCTAGCGACGGTTGACAGTTTGATAGAAAAGAGGATGGAAGAAGAATTATTCATATGGGGCAAATATGAACCAGAACTAATGAGCAAAATAAGGCTGTCGATGAAAACGGCTATTTGTGGGTGATCGGACGGTGAAAGACCAACGAATGACTGGACGTCGCATTGCGCAGTTCAAATAAAACTCAATCTTTTCCCCTTAATCTTGCTAAAACAGGCAACTCTTGATGCGTATGAGTAAGAACACTCTGCATAGTACTAGCTAACAAGAGAGTGAAATAAATAAATAAAGTTACTACTGTTAGAGAAACTAAAAGTTTTGCAATTTTTCCCTGGTAAGTTGATGTTTCTACGTGTCATTACTTCATCCTTTAGTATACCTTCCTTTTGTGCTTTTGAAAAGTTGTTTCCACACGACTTAGCAGAACCTTCAATGCGCTTCTTTAAAAAAAAATTCGTCTCGCTTGAATGAACCTTGACCAAACAATGAGAAAATCAAAATGTGGCCATTCTTTATGGTACACCCGTTATATGTAGTCCCTGTCATAGTTTTTTTCATGCAACGTCAACGCTAGTGCGCCGTGTTGCTCATGTGTATTGCATAGAACAGCGATCAGCTGTATGAAAAATGTTAGGAAATAATTGTGATTAAAATATATATATTCTGCATTAAAAATGAATTGACATAGCACTACTACAAGTGATGTTTAATCGACTCTAGTCGATCCTGACATCCTTCAAGTCTGTTTTTATTTTATTTTAATTGAAAAAATCCAGCTTTACCAGCAAAATACACACTGAAAATACTTTCTCCTAACTCCTTTTGTCGACAAATATTAGTCAGAGTATCACAATAGAATTTAGACAAATTCAGCATATAAACCCTTGTCTTCTTTTTGTCTTGATACTACAGGACTTACCATACTCATAATCGAATTGATGGCAGTGCAGTTAACCAATCAAAATTTCTTGAAACCCAAAAATTTATTAAAACTAGTTGAACTTACGGTATAATTGATTTTTATCAGTTATAAAAATTAATAATCGATGAGAATGGGTTGATACGAAGGCTTACTAATACAGGTGATGACAATCGATGAAAAATCAAGTTATTCGATTAAAAACCGACTATGATATACATGTAAATAATTTTCGGCTCTAAACATGTTTCGACTGCGCGCCAGATGCGTCCGAACGCGTTCAGATTAAATTTCAAAATTAGGCAAAAATCTTTCAGCTACTATCACAGTCATGAGCTGATGGTCTCAGTCTATTCTCACACATGAACTGAATTTTTATCTGACTTCCTGTGATAGAGCATTGAGCGTACACCACTGATCTATGCTTGCTCGAAACATATTAGTATAGAAAAGAACATGTATTTGACTAGACGTGTACATTTATACAGATCAGTAGAAAGATATTCATTTTGTGTAATTTTCAAGGAAATACAACGCATCGTCTCATTTCTTACGAATAATCTCATATAATATCAAACGAATTTGTATTTCTTTTCTTTCTGTTTCTATTTGAAGCAAAGAAATTGAAACGCAATTTTAAAGAATTAGCAGCACGTAGATGCCATTTTGGGAATCATATGTGTTTGTACGCGTTTATCCTGTGTCTGGTGTTTGCATGGGTAGTATGATTTTATTTCATTTTCAATTTGGAAAGATTCGATTTTAATTACGTTCTCTTTCTAAAAACCTTTGCATGAGTAATCACTCACGTTAAAGATTACACTCATTTTATGACATTAGTTCTAAACTTACGTATATAATTTTTTGCACGTGCTTAAAAAACGCAAATCGATGTTTTTATGCGAACAAAAAAAAACCAGAAAATATCAGTTTCTTGAAGTCAAGAAAAGATTGAAAAACACACGGTACATCGGGGAGTGTGAGTCAATATGTGGAGTGCGTTATGTATGACATAAAGGATTGTCTCGGCACCTTCTTTTTCGTTTGACCAAGGCAGCTAATTTTGGAAAATGTTGGCGGTAGAGAATGGTTTATACAGAATCGGCTGGATGTAAATGGCTGATTTAAGGGAGGTCTACGAACGACTGATGTTAAGTTGTTTCAGTTATTCGAAGCATAATGAAGTAAATGAGAGTTCATACCTTTTGAACAAATGACATTAGGTGACTCAACTGATTCGATACATACATTTAACAACAAAACATTCGGAATATAGCAAAACCTCAAGAACGGTTTACAACTGTTGAATAGGTTTACGAAGAGAAAAACTAGTACAAAAGTATATCAATTTGTCGAAGTTGATCAATTGTTGGCAAAATGAAAAGCACTTTAATATAAGACGCAGTTCTTTAACTTTATAATTCAACAGCAGAAAAAAATCTGTTATTTAGATGACAAAAGACGCGTATGTGGGAAAAATCATTTCAACAGACACTTGACACCGTACCAGAGCTCCGCGGGATAACCAAAAATTTGGCCCGTCCCGTCCCGCTAATCCCGCTCCGCCTCACTTTGTACTTTATTCTCAGGTTAATATTATTAATTTTAGCATCTAGGTATATTTAACTCATATTGACATACAAAAAAAACTTGTATCACAAAAATTTAATACTTGAAAAATATTCTCCGTCAGAAAGAAGGAAATAAGATTAAATGCTGTTCATCACGTGACCGATCTAACGAAAAGTATGTTGTCGAGATTTTCTGGATTGATTGAAGCTCTGCGTTTGCTCATAACGATTCCACCACTGCTGAATTCGCGTTCAACTGCGGAAGTCGTCGCAGAAATACAATGAATTATTCGTGCAAGTTTTGATAATAATGGCAGATTCTTCTGATTTGCCTTCCAGAAAAGTAAAGGATTGTCGACAATCAGCTCGGGATCGGTATGCATTGACAAATACTTGTCGATTTCTTCCTTATCATCAAGTTTGTCGCATTCGTCGCTGTGGTTCCCGCTTTCATATTCATGGCCAACTCTTTTCTCTTCTTTGGCGGTGGTTCCTCTCTAACTTCGCGTTGACTTGCTGGATCTTTCTCTCGAATTGAAAACAAACGTTTTATCTTTTCTCGGTCAGCTATTTGTTTAAATTCTCTTCGGATGTGGCTTTTGCAAGAATTAATTTGATCGTTTGAGCATCTGTGAAGATATCTGTATCTTGGATGAAGAAATGCTGCAACATAGTGAATGGGTTCCAAGACAAACATGTTTTTCAATAATTCAAGTAAACGAAGTCGAAAGAATCGAATCCCTAAAACCAAAGGAACAGTCTTACTTCTATTATGTTATGACTGTTCATCTGATATTCTGTATCAGATAAAATTATTAGGCTTACCATCTGACTGTTCGGCTTCGGTATCATCTTGATCATCATCACTCTCTTTTTTTGTTGCTGACACATTGTCGTGCGCGTCGTTTTCTTTGTTAAAATCGATCAAATCTTCGAATGAACTTAATGTTTTACGTGAAGCCATAACACAAATAAGAACTAGGTACAGTGATGGATCCTTCCCTTTTTGCGCAATGACTATAATGTGTTTGAATGGACGTAATAAATATACAGGGTGCTCAATAATCAATCGATTGATTACAAGCAACTTCTTCTTTTCCAGCAAAATCTTTTTTGTTTCTTTGAAAGAGCGGTCAATTGATTCTAATAATTTCATTATTGAAAGCCAACGGATTTTACTGGATTGACACAAACTAACATCACCGGCAGATTGAATATCTTCACTCAATCCATTCTAGAATATGAACACGGGAAACTATAAATTGACATATCTTCATTCATGAACTTACCAGTTTGGCATATTTTACGAGATTTTTGCAACTGTTGAGAACTTTCAACACTTCACGAGCAGAATGAGGTAGATATTTAACTTTTGTTTTTGAAATGTCGTCATGCAATGCATTACAACTAAATAGATCTCTTGAGTCGGTTGCATTTTCATCTGTTGACTCTGAAGAATTGTTTGTTTGTCTTTTAACTGACTCATTCTGATAGGAACACAACACCAATATATTGTTCAGCCTGTGAGCAAAACAAAGATGAAGAATAGTTCTTCATTGCTTTTCCGAAGTTCGAACCGCGATCCATAACAAATTTAAGAAGAGATAAATCATTGATGTTGAATCGTTCTAATACTTTGCCTAACGCCTAAGAAATACAAGTAATTACAAGAGGAAGATAAAAAAAGATACTCACCACGACGACTCTTGCAGCAGTCTTATCATCTTCTTCAAATGGAGAACAACAAAGATCGTACGATCTATATTCGAACTCGTCATTCACAAGTGCGGCAGCAATTCCAAGATCAAAAATTTGATGAATAGAATCGCTCCGCAGATAGGGACAAAATGCAACAGCATCACTCGCGAGAGGTTCAACTAGCTCTTCACCGATCTGAACACGATGCTGGCCAGCAAGTTTGAATACGTGTGCAGCGACTACATCAATGCAATCATGACGAGCGCCTTAAAGAAAATATTATGGAAAAACTATCGAAGTTTCACGATCAACTGCTTACCGATACAGATACATTTCTGGATTAATCACCGAAGACCTGTATGTTCAACAACCGAAAATGGACGAACACTTCAACAAACCCATTCTGCTTGTAAATCTTTTATCTTCAAAATTTCAGATGTCTTTAAAATCGGCGGTTGCCCTGAGAAAAAAGTTGTTAAACATCGTCGGGATAATAATGTTCCATTCGATGCCAATCTCTTATTTCGTTCTTTTGAGCCTTCACAATCGTACTGATTGAGAAATCTAGTACTGTTTGATATGAATGAATATATGCCAAAGCACTTCCTGCATGAAACAAATCCATTAATCCGTCCAGCATCGCCGTTGATGTTGTTGATCGCAGGAAACTCAAACAACGTCCAACAATTAGACGTGTGCTTGCCCGTGTTCTCAATGATAATATATTCATTGGGCCTAGTTTTGAGCATCGATTGAATTTCAGCACGTTTGGCTTTGTCAAAACTTTGAGGAGAGGGAGATGATGAGTCGGCTAAAGCTATTTGAGAACCACGAGATGTACTATTCCCGATGCATGAGGTGGAAACCGGCGATAAAATTTCTGGAGAAGACATGAAGTTGACGATCAGTTGGATATTAACTGTATATTTCTGAAAATTATAAATTATTAGATGGATAAGAGATACAAAAAACTGAACGTTGCCAAACGAAAGAAGAAGAAAACAATGCTCGAGGGGAAATTCATCATTTTCAAGATGACTAATCGAATCAGTTGTATCACTTATCGTGGAAAAATAAGAATCCGATGAAATCCTAGTGACGGAATCGCATTGGATTCCGACGGTCTCGGATCCGAAACATGGATTTCCTGGATTTTCTAAGGGCCATCATAGAATATAGCTAAAAAGATCGCTCATAAATTTGCAACAACTGACCGGATTTTTCCAGTCGGATTCCAATGCAATTCCGTTTCCAGGAATCCGATCGGATTTTGTCGGATGGTCGGATCCGGTCAGATCCGATCGGATCCAGCATCGGATTTGTTAACCTGGGTATTATTCAAAAGAATAGACGTCAACTTTCCCTTGGGATATGTCCATTCAAGAATTCTACAAAGTTCGACTATATTTTGCCATGTGATCCTGTACATTCCGTATATGACTCCTCGTGCTACAAAACAGCAAAGTGATATGTTCAGTAATTGCAGCTAGATCATTCAAAAAATTTAATACTATTCGGCGTTCGCTGCATGACAGAGCGTGAATAAACACCAATACTTCGAGAAAAATTTGTTGATTTACTGTAGAACTTTTGTTTTCTGATCACTAACGTATTTTTCCTCATAATGCGTGTAAGAAATATATTGATATTTTTATCCTAATCTTAACAAAGTTTCAATACTAAGAGAAACCGAACAGTTGTCGTTCTCCTTCAGAAATGTAATATATTCCGACTGTTATGAGAGAAAGAGAGAATGTGTCAAAATCATTACACTTCACCATAGAAAAGCGCTTTATTTATATTGATCAATTTTATAATACTTGAAAACGTCTCATAGGTCAATGCAGGTTGACTGGTTCAAATTAAGCGCACCCTGGATCTATTTTAAACTTAAGATCAAACTACGCCTAGGGAAGAACTTTTGTATACTGCATCGGTTTCCATATTTATATTTAGTCATTAAGAGTGTATAATTCACATTTGAACTAATCTTCTCCCGGCCCGCTGAAAAAAGGATACGAGGAGACGAGATCACGGTGAAATAATATAGACTGCTCTGTATTTTACTTTTCTGTTGATATTTTCTTTAAAGTTGCGATACTGAGGTGGTGGAAACATACGTAGAAAGCAGACATACAGTTTTGCAGAAGATTTTGAAGACACTAAAACAAACAGTTTGTTTTGCATTCAGAAACAGAGCAAAAGACCGTCAGTAACGTGACATGACTCCATCCAAGGTATACTCACTAGGGGTGGCATCTTCAGGGTGTGGAGCGGGGGATGATTGAATGAACAGTTTATTAGCTAAATTCAACTCTCGAGTTTGATACTATTGCACCTTCTACCTTCAACTACTCTTTCTCGCTAGCGCCAGCATCCTATGCTCAACATCAGCTCTGTCGCAGCAATCTCCACACAAGCCACCCTGCCAAGTGCAACATGCCCTTCGTTTATCGTCTCACAACAGCTCATACTCTATCACCTGAACATCTTCGCCGTGCCCTCCAACACATCATTCGTAGACATCAAGCACTTCGAACATCAATTCTTCTCGACGCTGAAAACGATCTGTTCATACAACATATTATGAGTGAAGAACAAGGTCAAAATAACACATTCTCGTTCGTCGAAAGCACCTACGAAACAGATGAACAATTGAAGAACATTGTTCATGATGAGCAAACTAACTGTCATCATTTCGATCTATCTCGCGGAGTTGTTTTCCGTTTTCACATTGTCTATCACAAGCAGAAGCCTTCCAGTGAAGTTCTTTCGATGAACGATGTACTTATATTTAATTTTCATCATGCCATATTCGATCTTGCATCGATGGATATATTTCTCGACGATCTCAATCGAGCATACACAACAGGTCAATTAGCGAATGATGATCGTCCTGCTCTACGCTATCTCGATTGTAAATATAAGCATTCATATATTGTGCAACTCGTTCATACATACACTCTCTGACTTCTTTAGATGCTACTATAGAACAACGAATGCCAATGACTGGTGCCGAAATGTTCTGGCTCGATGTACTTCACAATTGCAATATCGATCAACCATTGCCACTTCCATATGATCGATATCGTGTTGTGAATGAACATGCGACAGGCCATGAAACATCGATTTCGTTTGCTTTCGATGCAGATGTGTCGCATGATCTGCTCACATATGCATCAACGAAGCAGGTCACTCTTCAACATCTAGCCCTTGCGACGTACTATGCATTTCTATTCAAGCTTACCAGTGGAGAGAAAGATCTCTGTATTGGAATGAGTAGCGATGGTCGATATCGAGATGAACTGAGGTCGATCATTGGATTATTTGAAAGTGTCATTCCACTGCGTTGTCAATTAGATCCGCACTGGTCTCTTCGTCGATTGCTCGATGTTGTATGTGATGTGGCAACAAAGAGTATGAAGTATTCTTATTTTCCTCTTCGACGAATTCTAAACCAACATCAACATGCGTCCGCACCCACGTTTCTTCGTGTGCTGTTCGACTTCCAGTCAGACGAAAGTAAACACAAGCAGCAGCAGCAGCAGCAGCACAAGAAGGATGTGTTGATTGGCGATGCTCAGCTTCACTGTGTGTCTACTTGTGCCAAGTGGAACAGGTATGTGTCCGTCAACGAACTCGATTTGTCCTTTTCTATCCAACACGATATCGCTCACACTCATGGACTCATCTGCACGATTGATGCATCACTCGACCTCTTCTACGAGACGACAGTCGACAAGATGGCACACCGATTTGGTACCATGTTACAACAGCTGTTTCTCTCGCCGAACGATGAGCAGATGGAGAGACCGATCTATGAGCTGTCGTTGATGTCAGTCGATGAGAGGATAATGATGATGTCGATGAACAACACACAGGTGGCATTTCCTTGTGTTTCTTGTATTCATCATGAATTTGCTTTTCAAGCTATGCAGCATTCACAGAAGGTAGCCGTCGAACTTGATGAACAATCGTTGACCTATTCAGAACTTCTGTATTCTGCTCAACTGTTGTCGTTGCATCTTCTAAACAGCCATCGCATTCTGCCAGGTGAAATCATCTGTCAATGTGTAGAACGAAGTTTGTCAATGGTAGGTAAATGAGCTGTTCTAGCTGTGACTGTTGCCTTTTGTTTTGTTAGGTTATTGGCATGATGGCGATTGAGATGGCTGGTGACGTTTATTGTCCGTTGTCAGCTCGCGATCCGCAGCATAGATTGCATTTATTGATAGAAGAGACGCAAAGTCGTCTTGTTTTCGCTCACTGGCTAACAAAGAACAAGTTCAACAGCGGTATCGTTCTTGTGAATATCGACTCAGTGGTGCTAAATCGATATTCACGCAGTGATGGCGAAGCAGATGATCTCTCAGGCGTGAGCGTATCACCTGGTGACATAGCTTATACGATTTTCACGAGTGGATCTACAGGAGTACCAAAAGCAGTGAGTAACAGATGACCCGTTGATCAGATTTGTGAATCAGTGTGTTCGTTTTCGAAGGCTCAAGTTCGACATGAGAATTTCACTAAATGCATACGCTCTCTCAATTACATCGATTCGTTCAGTGGCAAAGATACAATTGTACAAATGTCGAGATGTTCATTTGATATCCATGTTCAAGAGATACTTGGTGCATGGATGGTGGGAGCTACATTAGTGATGCTTCGTCCACATGGAACTGTGGACTTTGACTATCTATCTCGAATAGTAGAGACGAAGCAGGTGTCGTATATGCATACCGTACCGAGCTTGATCCAAAATTTCTTCGTTTTCTTGCGAGAGAACCAGAAAGGCAAAGTGCTAAAAACTCTTCGATCACTTTGTAGTATTGGTAGGTGCTAGTGTTGGGCATTGTTCAATGTGAGCGTCAAGTATGATTGTATTTTTAGGCGAGGTATTATCGGTGAAGGTGGGTGACCTGGTCTCGAACATGGACATACCGCAATGTCTTGTGTGGAACTTGTATGGACCAGCTGAAACAACAATAGTTTCGACATTCCATTGCTTGAACGGCAGTTCGATTGGTCAAGACAGTATTCCGATCGGCACACCCCTTTCTGACTATCGATGTTTGGTGTTGAATGATTTGTTTCAGTCAGTGACGATGTCTCAAGTAGGTGAGCTATGTATAGGCGGCGCGGGCGTGTTTGCTGGCTATCTTGGACGTGATGATTTGACACAAAAGGCACTCGTTCATATCAACGACGAAGTGTATTATCGCACAGGGGATCTCGTTAAGATCGACTGCAATGGTCGCCTTCATTATCAAGGAAGAAAAGACCATCAGGTCAAGTTGCACGGACAACGGATTGAGCTTGGAGAAATCGAGCGATGTCTGCTCAGTTCATCCATCTCTGCCTGTGTGGTCATCAAGTGGGGTGATGATCATCTGGTCGCATATGTGCAGTCCTCTTCGGCTACGAACAAGAAGCAGTTGCGTGAGTATTGTCAATCTCATCTGCCACCACATATGATTCCATCACTATTCATCTTTCTGGATAAACTACCTCTGAACGCGAATGGAAAAATCGACCGAAAACTTCTACCATCGCCTGATCTTTCTGACTTTTCGTCGGCAGATGTCGATGTAGACGTGGAGTACAAGCTGCCCAGAAACGAGATCGAAAGTACAGTACATGAGATCTGGTGCGAGACTTTTCAACGCAAACAAATCTCGATCGACACCAATCTTTTCGATATTGGTGGACATTCACTGCTTCTCGTACAGCTGTACCGTAGATACAGAGCGAAATTTAGGTTTCAAACAAAAGCTGTGACTACTGCTAATCTCTTCAAGCACCCAACTATTGCGGAGCATGCTCATCTCATTCATGAAGCCATCGGCAAAACACAGACAGCTGATGACTTTCGCTGGCCTGCATTATACCTCACGCAAGGTATAGTAGATTTCTAGGCATTCCTACTGATTTGATAGTATACTTTCTCTGTTTTAGCCATGGCGTCGTTTGCGCAGGAGCGCATTTTCCTAGATGAAGAGATTCGGTTTTCTTTTAGCCACACCCGTTTCACATATGTCATGCCATCGCTTTATCGTCTAGCATCAGTCAATACCAATGACTTTCTATCAATCACTCGCTTACACGATGCACTGCGTCGGGTCATTATCAAGCACAGCAGTCTTCGAACAGCACTCTATCATGATGCCGATGGTAACATCATACAACGTTCCATCGACGTGCGCACGAACGATGCACAATGGGACACGTATAAGTTCTCAGTCAGAGATGTTCCACATGATGATCAACAAACAAATGAAGTTATCAGCGAAATATTGAATCA
Organism: Adineta ricciae; assembly: GCA_905250025.1. Taxonomy (NCBI): domain Eukaryota; kingdom Metazoa; phylum Rotifera; class Eurotatoria; order Adinetida; family Adinetidae; genus Adineta; species Adineta ricciae. Next base: position 21,294 of record CAJNOJ010000644.1, on the reverse strand, counting down.
GTCTGATCTGTTTGACTTGTCGAAAGGACATGTCATCAATTGTCACGTTCTTCGTCGCCATCGACCACAGAATCGTATACCGAACTACGACGATGACATCTTGAAAAACGATGATCTTATATTGTTCAGTGTCCATCATGCATTCTTCGATGGTGCATCAACATTACTTTTTATTCGTGAGCTGTCTCTTGCCTATGAGAATACTACTCTTTCGTCCACGGACGAAAACAAACTTACATATATCGATTATTCCGTTCATGAGCGTCTACTGGATATGACAGTATCTCGCAACTTCTGGCGTTCACAACTAGAAGGATACAATCTTGAACAAAGACTCTCATTACCAGTTGATCGACATCGAACATCAGTAGACGAAAGGTCTGGCTTAGCCTGCACTGCTGAAATTGTGTTCGATGACGAAATGTTGATATCGTTTTTGGACTATGCATCCGTTCATCATCTGACACTCTTTCAACTTGGACTATCCTTATTTTATGTATTTCTGTTCAAATTAACTCACGGTCAAACTGATTTATGTATCTCGTCTCTGAATGCCAATCGATATCGAAGTGAACTAGAAAACATGATAGGGATGTTTGTTTCGACATTGCCGTTTCGTGTACAGCTGGATGGTGCCTGGTTATTCGATGAAGTGTTACAATATGTTAAAGAGAAGAGTTTATCCATTTACGAACATAGTTTTTATCCTTTGCAGACTATTGTGACTGATTTCCATTTGAATCTGTCAAATATTGGATTTTTAGAAACGATGTTCGAATTTGTCTCTGTTGCTGCAAGTGACCAACGATTTTCTTTTGGTGGGGTCACGTTTCAGGAGCTCGTCGTGGAGCCGTCTTATGAAGTTGTAAAATTCGATTTTTCCGCCTCGTTTGTTTATAATCCGTTGTGGACGGAGAAGAAATTGTCTTGTTCACTATTATCGTCTAATATATTCGATCGTGCTTCTATCAATAAAATAGCTCAAAGATTCAAACATTTTATAAGGCAATTATTGGTGCGGAGCTCCATCATGCGGGAAACATCTTCACCGAATAAATCCATTGATGAATTATGTTTAATGTTACCGGAAGAAATAGCAGAATTGCAAGAAACTATATTTACTTATTCAGGAAAGATCACTAAAGAAGGTAAATACACGTATAGTTATGGTAATTTATTGCTTCGCTTTGTAACTGGAAGTAGTATATAATGAGTATAATACAAATGAATGAAGAGTGTGTTGTTTTGTTTTTCAGAGAAGTTGAAAGAACATTTTTATTTATGAACAGATACATAAGGGTGAACGGTTGTAAACATATTCTAGTCCCACTAAGCTTTACAAAATAATTTGCAACTGATTCGAAATAACGCGCCAAACTTAGGAATTTTCTCTGATCAATATTTCAT
>CAJNOJ010000644.1:7088-19856 GCA_905250025.1 Adineta ricciae | reverse complement strand
CGGACAACGGATTGAGCTTGGAGAAATCGAGCGATGTCTGCTCAGTTCATCCATCTCTGCCTGTGTGGTCATCACGTGGGGTGATGCTCATCTGGTCGCATATGTGCAGTCCTCTTCGGCTACGAACAAGAAGCAGTTGCGTGAGTATTGTCAATCTCATCTGCCACCACATATGATTCCATCACTATTCATCATTCTGGATAAATTACCTTTGAACGCGAATGGAAAAATTGATCGAAAATCGCTACCACATCCGGAATCGGAAATTTTTTCGGAGAAAGATTATGACAATTCTATGCCATTAAGTCCACTTGAAAGACATCTACAGACGATCTTCTGTCAGTCGTTAAACGTCGCAAGTGTTCCAGTAGACAGAGAGTTGAAGTATTTGGGAGGCTCATCCCTGGATGCAATGCGCATTTTGTCAGCTGTTCGACAGGAAATATGTGATAAAATTGACATCAATCTTGTACTGATAAATTCATCTGTGAAAGAACTGGCGCGCGCGATGGAACCATTAATGGTAATGAAAAAAACGGTTGAATCAGATGTCATTTTGGAAGCAAAGCCAATTGATACTATATACAAACCATCGTTTGTGTTAGAGGCAGTCGGCATTGGTGTTCTTATGTGTTTGTGGGTATTTCCAATCTTGAGTGCATTATATTCAAGGAGCATGAGATATGTTATTTTGGTGCCGATTTTGCATATGTTACCCTATGCGATTTTACGATATTTTTGGTTCTCACAGAAGACAGAAACGGTGGAGTGTGGTCCATTATATTCATGGAGGTATTATCAATGGTGGTTCTTAGATCGTCTATGGTCAGTCAATAACTCTTATTGGTTGCAGCATCTAGTAGGAACACCTTTTTATAACACCTATCTTCGCTTATGTGGTGCTCGAATCGGTAATCATGCTCACATCTATAGTACGAATATAGATGCTCCTTGGTTACTTCAAATCGGTGATTCCACGGTTATTAGCACAGACACCTTGCTGACTAGTCTTTCACTTGACGACGAGACCTATTCTCTTCAAGAGATCAGTATCGGATCATACTGTTCAATAGATTCTCGGTGCGTTTTGTATGGCGGTGTGAAGATGGAAAGTTATATTCACGTTAAACCAATGTCTGCTATAACAGGAGATATTTTACAACCAACATACCATACAATATCTGATAAACGGTATATAAGTAAAGAACAAACGATGTATCAGCTAATTTGCATACTGTGTATATTGGGCGCCCATATTACTCTTATTTTTTCAACATTTCTCGCCTACGAAAAATGTCGAGTATTTTCATTGCCTTTATTCATTTCTCTTGTTCTCGCTTGGTTATATTGGACGTTGCTAAGCCTAGTGGTTGTCCTATTTTCACTGAAAGTTTTAGTACGGCATACCGTACCTGGGATCTATTCAATAAACTCTTATTATTACTTACGAAAGATCTGGTTGCGACAACTCTTAATTTCTTCATTTCGACAATCATTCGAACTGTTTTATGCATTCGATGAATTATCACCTATTGCGCTCCGCTGGCTGAATGCACACGTTGCTGACAATGTCAAATTGGGGAATTTACATCAGCTATTATATTTTCCCTCCAATCTGCAGATATTTGAGCACGGCGTGACGACGTTTGGTGGAGTTATGCTTTCTCCGTTTGCATTGACACCTTCGGGTCACTGTTACATTGATGAAATCTATCTTGGCTCAGGAACAAATCTCGGCAATCAGTGTACGCTCATGCCGGGCGCAAAACTTCCACATAATTGCATGGTTGGTACTCTAACGCTCATTACGAAAGACATAGATTGTTCCAAATCAGATACAGTTTTACTCGGTATTCCAGGTCGTTCAATGCCGTTTGCCATGTCTAATACGAGAGATTCTACGAAGGAGCCATCAGTTTTTGAATCGTCATTTCTTAACGCTATATGGTGCGCATGTTTATTTTTCTTCATCACAAAAGCTTCAGTCTTATTTTTCTACTGCGTATTTCCTGGTTTCCTTGCTCTCTTAGCTCACACGGTTTTCCTTTGTGTAATTTATCGTTATACAACAGCAAATCAGAGAACAACAAGAGCGCTGGAATACTCGGAATTCGTGACTTACACGGGACGCCTGGCCGAAACGGTTAAAACTGATTTTGTTACATTTATTGGTCCGTTTCTAGCACGAACACAATTTCTGGTACTTTTGCTTCGCGGACTCGGTGCAGATATCGGACGCGATGTGCTTTTATCCGATATTGGTTGTCTACTGGATCCTCAACTAACGACCATAGGGGATCATGTTCGCTTTCACACAGGATCGACCATCCAGGTAAGGGAGAATCGTCACACGTTTAAATGTAAAGACTTGAATTACTTTACTTGCTATCTTTCGGAGGGAATGATGTCTTATAAATTTCAGTAATTGGCGTCATACTGATCTTCTGAAAAATCGTCCCTAGTTGTGAACCATTGTCCGACAGATTGAAGCTCGGAAGAATAATGAAAAAACTCCTACGAACTCATTTACAGCTTTTCCTGTATTTTGACAGAAAGCATTTTTTACTACAGCATCATACGAATTTCATAATCGATTCTACGACCAAAAGTTTTTCAGAGTAAAGTTCTTTTCAATCGAGTATGAAAAAAATGACCCGGTGGTTTCGTGCAAACTGTCTTTCGAAGGCATTCAACATGTGTAGATACTTGTTAATAACTTCCGAAGCTTTTTACAAAATTCCGTGAACCGTCTGTTCAAAATGATTCACTGATTGCAAACAAAATCCGTAGTAAAAGTTCTGGCCTACAAAGTTATTATTTTTTGCTGAACCTCGTTGTATGAAACCGCATCGAGAAGGATAAGGATAGAGAAGACCGTATACTAGTGTACTTGTGTGTTTCTTTCTGAACTCTTATGAATTGTATATCAGAAAAAAGAGCTAATTACAGCTGGTGTTTTTGGTATAAAATTAGTAGTATCCAGGTGAAGAAAAGACTGGTTTTATTTAAAAAAGCTCTCATATCCTTCATGTGGAAAGAACTATGCAATCAATATACTTAAATTATAATTATGATCAAAGCCACGAAAATAAGAATCTTCTGATGACGGTTAGGAACACAATCACGGCTAATATAGGATACACAGTGAATCTGAGCGGTTGCCATACTGAAATTTTTCGATAAATTTCCTACTAAATGAGAGTATACACGCCTGAAGTTCATGAACTGATTCAAGAGAACTTTATAGCTGATCAAATACTTCAGTTCACATGATTTAAGCCGGCTAGTAAGTAAATGGTTTCGTTTTAAACTGAGCTATCTAAATCCCCACTTCTAATCTATGTGGCTTATATGATACTTCAGAAGTATCCACTGATGGATTTTGAAGATTATGCAAATGGGTGGTGAAGAGATCCTGATATTGCGAATCGATTACATACTGGAATGTCTTTCTTCATCTTACACGGCATCAAAAACAGTTAAAGCTGATGAGTATTTTTTCAGACAACTTATGTCAAATGTAAGAGTCCTTCGTGTTGTTAAATCTAAGAACATCTTTGATTTTAGTGTACAGATTCCTTGCATGCATTCAGGGAAAGAGGCACTATATTTTCTAAATAAAATGTGGCGGTTTTTACGAAAAAACGATTAAATACAACAAAGTTTTATTGTTTTTGTTTCTTGATCAATTTCGAAAGATTTTCCAACAAAGACATACTAATTAGTAAATTACGTGGAATAGTTTCTATCAAAGTCGGCCAGATTTTGATTGTTTATAACGTTTGCAAGAAATAATCATGACGAAGAGGGAGAAACGCTTCTCCACGCGAACTTGAACCCGCTCCGATGACACTTCTGTTGTACCACACTAATGTTATAATAAAACTATTTTTTGAGCTTGGTTTGGATGAAATAGCGTTCAGAGTAGATTTAAGTATTAGATTGACGTTTTGCCTCCTTGATATAAAGTCATTTTTTTATAACAAACTATGTGTCGTACTGTTGCCGGCAATAGCGCAAACAGTGTCAAAATAGTGCTCCTAATATATTTTTGCGCGAAGATTTTTGTGAGTCCGTATTTTTGCCCATAAAAATAGAACAAAAGTGTGGGTTTCTCACGACCTGTCAATCGTATAAGGTCAAGCTTTTGCTATCGTTCATTTGTGTACTCGAATTGCCTGTTAAAATACTTAGAGAAGTATTTACAAAATAGAACAAAAATGCTCATAATACTGTTAATTATTTTTAAATTTTATCTAGTGAAAAATAATCGATTGATGTAATGCTGGGTACAGTGACTCCTTTTGCCGATATACAATTCGTAAAAGTTCAGCAAGAAAAATACAAGTGCACTAAGATACGATCTTGACGGTCCATATTTTTTATGGTTCTGTTGTTGATTTGTGATTTGTTGTCTGTGCAGAAAACAAGAGAATAAAAGTGTACTGATTCTTGAATCTACATATATTTTATTTTTCGCTATACTATATGTATATTCCAATTTTAGTGTCATACGTTTGAACAGCGTGTCTTCAAAATAGCGTCTGTTAATGTACAACACTCAAGTGTTCTCATGAGTAATTCTATCGTACACCCTGGATCAATACTAAAAGGACGAAATCGACTACTTCCGCTGACACTTGTGATGAAAAGCGATCAACTACCATATGCCACTGTTTGGTCAGGTGTGCCAGCTCAACGGATTCAATAGCAACTTCTTCGATACAATACAGACCTATAATTTTGATTCTTCATTTAGTTTCATCTTAGACTCATGCTATTCTAGTTTGAAATAAAAAGAATTTATTAAAATAATTAAAATGGTTACCTTTCAATTAAATCAAATTTGCGTGTATTGTGTATCAAGAATTTCGTTTGATCTGGTGGTTTATTCATGATTGATGGTTCGCAAGCAAAAATATCACGCAAATGCGATTGGTTTTGACTAATAGAATATGGAATGTACGAAAAAATTGTTAATGTTTTAATCGATTTTCAGTGACGATAGTATCTCGAGCACCTTTTTTTCTACAAAGCGAAACGTCTTTATTTATTTTTAAAATCTAAAAAATGCATTAGCAATGGTTACTGACTGACTAACATCATCATTATTATCACCATGGATAGGTACTCGAATGACACCAACACGAGAAACTTGTTTATAAACTGTTACGTTCATCTTTGTTTCTTCCATGAATTGATCGGATTGTTTTTGTTTGAACATTCATGGTTGAGATTGATGTAAATATCCTGACCAACAAAGCGCTTAGAAGAGTTTAATAGGAACTTCGATGGATGCATAACCTAAGTGAATAAACAGTTATTAAATGATCACAAAGTGAATGCAGACGAAGGCTATCAAGCTAGGCGCGTTTTCAGCTTTTCTCTGTCATCGCTAACGATTGTCTGCTCAACGCATGTTGAAACCATGATGTTCATTACTCACTTTCAAAATTGGCCAAATCTCTTGTATCCTGATCGTGTGAACGTGTAGAAGTGTGAATTTTGTGGGACAAACCTAGTGAAATAAAACAGAGGGAAAGAATAAATCATGTTTTGTTAGAGCTTTGCTTGAATGTAATCTATATACGATAGTGGTTCGATAGTTTATTGAGAAAAAAAGAAAAAGAAATCTATGACAGACAAATCAGCGAACAGCTCTATTTCTCAGCTTTTCTCGTTCTGTGCTCGTTGTTGACGATTTGGTGGGCGTCGTAGAGGTCGTTTGGTCAAATTGGGATTGTTTTTGGTTCCTATGGTCAGTCGTGTATTGATCACTGAAGTTTGACGAAAGTGTTGATTCCATAGTTGATGAACATCCCTTTCGTAAGTAGACAGTCGACTTTCATGTGAGTAATGGATAATCATGTTTGAATCCCATTTAGATGAACCTGTTTTATGGAATTGAACCATGGACTCACTCATAGATTCTTCATTGGAGCCACGTGATGCTTTGTAGATACTTGATTGTATGGCAATTCCCTGAATAGTTGGTTTATTCAATAATTCACGGCGCCTCTTGACGAAGTCTTTTTCACTACGATAAGTGTTGATTACACTTTGATCCGTTTTATTTTGATTGACGAATTTATTGAATTGTGCATGAATAAATCAAGTCGGATACCTAAGGTTGCAAATATAACAACAGTTTGTCTCTAACTGTAGAAGATGTAACTTAACCGTTATACAATAGCATCAATTTGATGAACCGTTGTTCGTCGTCGAATACGGATAATGTCGAGGAGTACCGAACTGCTCGTAAAAGAGCAGTATGAATGATATTTCCGAATACATTTTTTGGATGATCAGATGTAAACGGTACCACATATGGTTCAGCTGCTTCCTTATGATGAACTGATGTTGTCAAGGTGCCATTCTTGTTTTCGATATGAACATCCAAAAATGACACATCGCAGCCAATGTTGCGCATCAGTTTAATGTTCGGGTGCAAATTATTAGCCGTATGTAACATTTCATTAACTTTGTCTAATGCTTCATTCGAAGTGAAANATGTCGTCGGTTTTGTCTATTATAGATGTCGCGGACTATATCCTAGTATAGATGGCGTGAGTGATGTTGTATGTAGATGGCGTTGATGATGTTACACATAAGTGGCGTTGATGACGTTACATATAGGTGGCGTTGATGATGTTACGAATAGATGGCGTTTGAGATGATGTATTAGAGGTTGGGCGGCAGGTTTGACATGGTGATAGGTAGATGAAGGTTGTCTGTATATGTATATCAAGGTGGGATTCATAGTGCGGTTGCGGTTTCTGATTAGATCTGATCACGGAAGGAGAAAATAGTGTTTGAAGTGTTGTGTTTGATATGGACAATATGCGTGTAAGAGAATATTAGTTTTGCCGAATATAGTGCGGTAATAGCTGGGCTCCATTTGATGTTGATAGTCGATGTTATCAAGGTCGGCAAGCTTAAGAGTTGAACGCAAGTTTTCCGTTATTTAAGTATTTCTTTGGGCTGAGGGTGTCGTGATTATCTGATGAACACGGGTGGCGTAGGTTCGTTGGGCGTTGATTGCTTGAAGTATTCGACTAGTGGACGTAGCTGAGTGGAAGGTTGAATTAGAATCTTAAGTTACACATATGGAAGTTGGAAGAAGGAAAATCTGCCGTGAAATAATGTTGGGTATAGTGTCAGAGTGTAAAAGTTCGAATTTTTGCGGCTCAGTCGGTATGTGAATACATTTGTTATGAGAAGTTGGAGGCCACAGGTTGTTCATTGTGGATATGATATTATTTTTGGTCTAGAATGGTGAAGCATCGTCATGAAATGTGTTTACTTTGACTGGTGAGAAACAGAGATCTGATGGAGAGTTCTAGTGAGATTTATTGATAACAACAAAATACATGACAAGAAAATGAATCTTTCTTATTCAGGGTTCAGGACCAGAGTCGTTGTCATTCTAATGAGTACAAATAAGTGCACAGAGTCAGTTCAGAGAATGATGATGACATTACACTTTACTTACTTTTTCATCTTGATTGGTAAGATTTTGGGAGATTGCACTGATACTATGTTCCAGTTGATATTCTTCGAGTGTGAGGTTTTCTGGAACGTCATATTCATAACTACTATGAGTCAAATTGATATCACCATTTGGATGATCAACAAGTAATTCTCCCTCGGATTCAGAGTCAGAATCAGGACGAAAACGATTATTGTTGTCAATGTAGATATCGACAGGAGTGAAAGCCATGCTAACCTCGTGTAGATTACAAAGCAACCTTTCACGAACATCTGATGGTACGTTTAATTGATTGATCCGATCGAATAACAGCTCAATTAGTTTATATTCAATGGTTGTACGATTGTTCAAGAGGAACATGAGATGACGATATTCCAAATCGTGGTCGAAGAATATTTGACTTTTCATGTCATTGATAATTTGTTGACATTCATGGTGAAGATTGATGCAAACATCGTGACCAACCGAGCAATTAGAAGAGTTTACCAGGAATTTCGATGGATGCATAACCTAAGGGAATACACAGTTAGTAAATGATCACAAAGTAAACGCAGACGAAGGCTATCAATCTAGGTGCGTTTGCAGCTTTTCTCTGTCATCACTAACGATTGTCTGCTCAACGCATGTTGGAACCATTATATTCATTGCTCACTTTCAAAATCGCCCAAATATCTTCTATTGTGTTGGTGTCCAAGTATCCTGATCGTGTGAATGTGTAGAAGTGTAAATTTTGTGGGACAAGCCTAATGAAATAAAACAGAGGAAAAGAATAAAAGATGTTTTGTTAGAGCTTTGTTTGAATCGAATGTATACACAATAGTGGTTCGATAGTTTATTGAGAAAAAAAAAGAAAAAGAAGTCTATGACAGATAAATCACCAAAAAGTTTTATTTCTCAGTTTTTCTCGTTCTGTGCTCGTTCTTGATGATTTGATTGGCGTCGTAGAAGTCGTTTGGTCAAATTGGGATTGTTTTTGGTTCCTATGATCAGGCGCGTGTTGATCACTGGAGTTTGACGAAAGTGTTCATTCCATAGTTGATGAACATCCCTTTTGTAAGTAGACAATCGACTTTCATGTGAGTAATGGATAATCACGTTTGAATCCCATTTAGATGAACCTGTTTTATGGAATTGAATCGTGGATTCACTTATAGATTCTTCATTGGAGCCACATGATGCTTTGAAGATGCTTGATTGTATGGCAATTTCTTGAACAGTCGGTTTATTCAATAATTCATGGCGCCTATTGACGAAGTGTTTTTGACTATGATAAGTGTTGACTACACTTTGATCCGTTTTATTTTGATTGACGAATTTATTGAATTGTGCATGAATAAATCGAGTTGGATACCTAAGGTTGCGAATATAAGGATATTTTGTCTCTACCCGTAGTAAATGTAACTTACCCGTTATACAATAGCATCAATTTGATGAACCGTTGCTCGTCTTCGAATATGGATAATGTCGAGGAGTACCGAACTGCTCGTAAAAGAGCAGTATGAATGATATTTCCGAATACATGTTTGGGATGATCAGATGTAAACGGTACCACATATGGTTCAGCTGCTTCCTTATGATGAACTGATGTTGTCAAGGTGCCATTCTTGTTTTCGATATGAACATCCAAAAATGACACATCGCGTCCAATGTTGCGCACCAGTTTAATGTTCGGGTGCCAATTATTAGCCGTATCTAACATTTCATTAACTTTGTCTAATGTCTCATTCGAAGTGAAAAAGACGTCATCGATATATCTAAAGTAAAGAAGAGTGAGACGAACAAGGAGATAATGTGGTGTTCAAATGAAAAGGTAAAACTTACCGGCCATAGATTTCGTTTGAAGATGCTTGTCGTTGGGCAAATTCCTTTTCCCATTTCCACATGAATATATTTGCCAAAGTTAAAGTGAATGCAGATCCCATCGCACCACCGACGACTTGTCGATAGAATTTCTTCTCATATGTGAACACATTTTCTGTGATGACAAGACGAGCTAATTTCCGAATGGCATCAATTGGTACGCCATTCACTTTTCTATAACCATGTTCCATGAGAAATTCGGTTAGAATATTCAGAGATTCTTCTTGTGGTAACATTGTGTATAAATCTGTGATATCGAATGTGCACAGATGAGTTGTTGGTTTCAGATAGCCGTTTGCCGCATATGTTTCGAGACGACGAATGAGATCAACACCGTCGATAATTGTAGTTGAACGAACATGTTTATCAAATAACGGTCGAAGTAATCGATCAAGAAATTTAGAAATGCCAGTCGTCGGCATATTCATTGATGATACAATCGGTCGCAGTGGAGTTCCTTCCTACAAATAGGAATAAAACAGTAGGCGGTAGTCAGCAGAAAATATTCAGAAATTACCTTATGTGGTTTTGGAACGAAGTATAAATAAGCGAGTTTAACTTTGTCTCGTTTCGGCATCATTCTATTAAATTGCCACGTGAGAATATGTTTTTTCGAACGAAGATCGTTGAGCAGATGAACGACTTTGTCGAAGACTGTCCATAGTGGATCAGTCTCTAATTCAACATAGGCTCCCGTTTTTTGCCGATAAGCGTCTGCTTTTCGCTCGTAATCTTTGCCATCGCCGATATGAAATATGCCACCCTTGTCCGTCACACGAAGAATCTGATTGTATTTCTTCAGACGACATTTGATTGATTGGATTAATTGCCGTTCTTGTCGAGTACGGTGGGCATCAACATACGACACTGTCGACATGTAGCGTTCACAAAGATACGTAGCAAATTGATGAGAGAACTGCTTGATGGCTGTCGATGTCGGTGACATGTGATATACGCGTACGAGAAAAGGAACGACAACATCAAGAATTCTATTGTATTCTCGTTCGATTTGCTTTTCTTGATGTGTACGTGAATATAGATATGTTTGATTTGGTCGAATATAGCTAGGACCTTCAAAAATGGACAAGAGTAGGCTAGGGTATGTATGTTGCATGCTTACCGTTGTGTGACAGATAGTCGAGTTGGAAGCGATTTAAGCACACTTTTGGCACATCAACTATAACTTGTGGATACACGTCAACGACATTGCATGAGAGGAATGGTTGCTGACGACGGCGATGTCGTGTTAATTTGACACGGAAGCAAGTTTCTTTGAAACGTATTTGTCGTAGAAGTCGATCGGCAAAAGCTGTCAAATAAGACTGAACAATATAAAGTAACATTTTCGTCTGATGTTGAGGAAGAGATGAATTAGTGTTCTCAATCTGTTGCTGTAGACTGGCCAACTCTTCTTGATATAAAAGTTGGTAATGTTCGATCTTGTTTTCATATTCTTGTAATTCAACATTTAATATGAATCTCTTGAGTTCTTGTAGTATCTTCAGGCGACTGTTGCTCAGCTGCTTTACATCGAGGTTAGGTATGATGGCAGAATCGAAAGATTTTGGTAATCGATGACATGAGATGCGTTGCTCGAACATCGTCAATTCTTCGAACACTTTCATTTGTTTCTGTCGGATACTTGTCAATCGATTGATTGGTTCCAGCTAGAGAAAAATATAAGAGAAACGATGAATGTTGACGGCTAGATACTACTTACTTGATCGACATTCGAAAAATAATACGACAATTCTTTGCCGAGCTGTTTTTCATGAATGTCAGCTTTGAATTGCTGTATTCGATAACGAATTGCTCTGATAAAATCAAGATGATGTAAACGAACGAACTCTTTCAGTCTTCCATCGATGATGTCCAACGGAGATAATGCTGGCGGACAACTCAACGATTGATTCGTCAATTCAGTTGTATATTCATCGATCTTATCACGTAATAATACCAAAAACTCTTCTAGATACTTTTGAACGACAGTGTGCTGGGCTGATTGTACAATTTTGTGAATGCTTTCCTTTAAATGGAACATACGGTAATGATACCATACGCGGATTCGATTAGATTGTCTGATACTTACAGGCCACATTTGAACTCTTCTACCCTGATCGAAAAATGTCTGGTAGAGATATCGCACTTGATCCGGGCAAAATTGATGATCAAGTAGTTGAAGTCGCGCCAAAATGAAAGACTGTTCTTTTTTTATTTTGATTGGATGATTGAGTTGCAGCCGTAATGAATGCAACAGTAGTTTCTTTGGCATTCTCAGATACTTCGAAGATTTTTTGAATGTAAAAATGTTGTCGTTTGATTCACGATTGTTGCTATTACTCGATGGATTCACTATATGACTTGATTTCTTCTTCTTTGTTGTCCCTGATGTCGACTTTTGTCGAGATAGTGATAATTGACTAAGAGATTTCACTGAATCCGACAGCAGACTCAGTTGAGATGGATCTCTTTTGCGTTTCGTTGGTTGTCTCGAGTGATCAACGATGGCTGCTTGTCCATTTGGCAGTTGTTCAGATATTGCGGCATGTCTTGTTTGAATTAGCGTGTTAATTTGCTCAGCCATGAGGCCACGAGCTCTGCATTTTCGTTTGAAATGTTGTAGTTTTCGATTTCCATGACATTTTCGCTTCTTTTTCTCGGCATGTTGTTCATGTACGGTAAAAGATTGTGTTTCGTAAACGAATGTTGCCGCTCTATCGTCTATATTTTGCTCGGGTTCATGAAAACAACGTATGCTATTGCTAGCATTATCATTGTCCATTATTAGCAAGATTGTTCAGATAAGTGTATTCTGATCTAGAATATAGGGAAAGGTGTATTTAGCTGATGGGACATGGTTTTTCAAAAACCGAGATATTTTCATATTTTTTTAAGTAAACAAAAGAAAACGATTTATTTGAAATAATGACAAATAACGCAGTAACGATGGTAGTTATTTGTTGAGGACTTCATACAGGACGACATCAACGCCAGGATAGGTTAATGATAGCATGATAGCTGCAGTTGTTCTTCCAGCAGTTGACGACGACGACGACGACGATATTGGCATCACTTCACCGAACAAGAGTGAATTATTCGAAGGTCGATTTTGATCGGTATTGCATTCATTCGATTCCGTTGTCAGATGTGCGACCGGTTTATTGTGTTCAATGTTTGAAGCTATGTGGAACAACATTCGGAAATAGCATCATCGTATTAGATGAAATAGTTTGCGTCAAAGTGACTTACAAATTGAATAGCTTGGATCATCAGGTAAGCCGTTGTGAAGATGACTCATTTGTTAATATAAGCCGAATTAAGATCTAGAACATAGTTAACTATCGATACCTAATATGCTTTCAAAGTCAGAACGAGAATGAAAATATTTATTGTGTGCAATCGAAATGGAAGACAACGAA
>CAJNOJ010000643.1:0-34840 GCA_905250025.1 Adineta ricciae | reverse complement strand
GTGAAATCATCGAAACAAAGTTTATGGCCGTGTTTTGCATCGTTAGTTGAATTACCACCACCAGTACGTGACTACCAAAAGAATATTATTTTGATGTCTTTATGGACATCAAAAAAGAAACCTGATGCAAACGTATTCCTAGAAAAAACTATCGCAGAACTTAAACATCTCATCAATCGTGGAACATCGATATTTATCAACGGTTATCAATACCAGATCACTTTACAAACACAGTACTTTGTGTCAGATTTGCCCGCGAAAGCGTTATTCAGTAAAACAATTAATTTCAATGGTTATTCAGCATCCACAGAATGCTGTAGTAAAGGTATGTATTACCGTTTCAATAGCTTTTGTACTCAGGGGAGTTTTAGATACTAAGAGTGTGATCTAAATTATATCACTCCTTTATCTCATAGAAATCGATTTCGTTCCATATGTTGATCCAAGTTTTAGGTTATTTTCTCGACTACAATGTTTCAATGACGAGAGAACTAAACATATATCCTAGTAATACAATGCGCCGAGTATCATTGGTAGATAGTCGGCTAATTGTTAGCTCGCTTTCGAATTACGTCACATCGTTTAGTTTCGTTAATACTTTTTTGTTGTGTGATATTTATAAAAATACTAATGTTTCCATAGTTTTCCGTTGTTGGGTTTATTTTTTTTGGATAAATTAAGTTGGTATTTTTATTTAGGAGAATGGAGTGCTCTGTACAGTGTCGTCGTCTATCCGTTTACTCGGAATAATCTTACACCTCGCACACATGCTGAATACCTGGATGCAGCCAAAGAAGCACAAAAGAAGTCTCTCCATGGAAAAACTGTATCGATTCGTGGTATAAAAGGTCTTTCAACATTGCTTGAGGTAAGTAAGAGTTTGGTTCATAATACTATCGTGATTATTTATCGCATTTTCTGCCGCAAACTGCCTAATAATTTTAAAACAAATCGAACGCTTTCACAAACGGCAGTCATACAGGATTAGCCACAAGAGCTATCCAAGAATATCGTTTTAAAAATGGCTTCAACTTATCTAATTCGCTTTTTAATTGTTTCTTTTTCAGTTTAGGTCTTTGAATATCCTTCTCAAATTACGTTTGATTATATGCACCTCATATGTCTGGGACATATTCCATCACCTAATCAAACGATGGTGTCGGCGTGTTGACAAGTCGGCGTTACATGCAATCGATGTTTCATTGGATCAACTCCTTCTGCCACACAATCTGAGTATACCTTTTCTAGAATCCATTGAACATTCAGAGCAGTGGAAAGCGAAAAACAGTCGATTATTTGTATTGAATGTGGGTGTACCTGTCGTCACATTACATTTTCCACGGCTTTTGGCTTCACACTATATACTATATTCTTTATCAGTAATCATGCTTCACGCTCCTAGATCCAATGACGAAATCAATCTGGCAGAGGATATTATGAATTATTATTGTAAAACTTCAACAATGGTGCATGATCCCTCCGTCGAATTGTTTTCTCTCCATACCCATATTCATCTTGCTCAACAAGTGAGACGTCATGGTGGTCTAGATCACACTTCTGCCTTCGGTTTTGAATCATGTATTCGTTTTATTCAAAAGAAAGCTCATGACAGTAAAGATCTTGGTAGTCAAATTTCTTACTGGATTGATCTACAAAGCACAGCTTAAGTGAAGACCGAAGCTCCAGCGATATCTGTTGTCAATGTAAGTGTCTGACCTTGTACTAATCTCTTTTAATTCGTAAAACAATATTCTAGGAGATTCGATTGGATGATCGTCGCAGTGATTGGACGAGTACAAGTACAGCAAGTAAAAGTACTATTACTGTGTACTTAACAAATTCTTTTTTGTACTCAGAGGTAAATATAATGAGTACATTATATGTACTGCAGTACCAGTACATAGTATCATTTACTGGAGTACAAGCGTACTCTGTACTGGTACTACAGTACACATTTACTTAGTACCGGTACTCAGTATATATGTACTTAGTACTTTGCAATGACATTATATTTCACTTCTACGATTATCTTCCCTGTTAACCTTTGTGAACTTCATACTTCAGTGACATCTGTAGCAATCATAAAAACTGAACATTTTATTAATGTATTAGTAATGAAGTACAGATCTAGATAAAACAATTCAAACTATGTTGATTGCTTAAATACATGTGTTCATAAGAGAAATAAACATGGTGAAGTGATGCAAGAAGTTTATTGGTGGGATCAATAATGGATATATCTTTGCCTAGACTAGTATATTAAGTCGTGCCCTCATCAAATTATATGTAAAGCTTCATTCCTTTGCTTATATATATATTATAACGACAGTTTATTGTTAGCGTTTGTGATGAATCACACAACGCTAGACTAGAGATTAAGATGGTCCTTCTAGTCTAACTGGATTAGGACATCTGCCCGGATAGCAGAAGGTGTGGGTTCGAGTCCCACGAAGGTCACTTTTTCTCGATTCTTCTCTCTTTCGTTCTCTTTCGCTGATGTCCCTATATTATGAGCTAACATCATGATTCGCCATTTCTGAACTACCTAACTGCTNTCGGAAGTTTAGTTATATATAGATCATGTGAGTTACTGTTACGTATTAGAAGAAGGAATCTGTTTACTAGCGTCATCTATTGTATGTTGATATATGGTTGTATAATAAGGAAATATAATATCAATAGTGTCTTTTTTCTCATATATACAAGTACCGTTGGATTGTAGATAGTTTGGTTGTTTTTTTTATATATCTGAATGATTTCTGTATTTTTATTGGTTGTGATAGAACGGCATTATGGGAGAAGAATTATGCATTGTGTATACAAACAAACAGTCAGTCCATGTCTTCTAAAGAATCGTGTTCGTTTTAGTTTTAACATTTTTCGAATAATCATGATCAATCCTCATCGGGTTGTGGAAATATTAAGTGATTTAGTTTCTGAGCGGTTATCTTTACAGGATCGTAATAACTCACATACTAGACATGATGAAGAAATTGCTAAACATTTATTTGATCACGTTGAATCAATTCTTGACAGCACACAATACTCTTTCGAAACTGAACATACCATTGATTTTGATGATGAATGTAACACAGAACAGCTACAGAAAGATGATGATGGCGAGGAGGAGAGCGAAGGAGAAGATGATGATGAAGACGATGAGGAGAAAGAGGATGATGATGGCAAAGACGAGGAGGAAGAAGAAGAAGATAATGATGATGAAGAGTACGAATCAGAGCAAATGGATATTGATGTCGAACAGTTTCAAAGAGAACTCATGGAAGCAGATGATGGTCAACATTATGACTTACGGGAGAACTTTTCTACACTGTAAAAAATAACAGTATAAGACAGAAGCCTTGTCTTTCCCGCGACCATACATAAACCTTCCAAGGGTTTATCAACATCACATATACGAAAAAACCGTTTATGTGATAGTGCGTTTCTGAACTCCGCCGTTTTTTAGATTATACAGGGTTTTTGTACTATATTTCGTTGGAAAAGCGTTCCCTGAACTACCAAAGAGGATACAATAAAAGACGGTTCCTATTCAAGGGTATTTTCAAATCCGGTCGAGGGATGAGTGATGCACGGATGATATCGAAGGGTATTTTCAAATCCGGTCGAGGGATGAGTGATGCACGGATGATATCGAAGGGTATTTTCAAATACGGTCGAGGGATGAGTGATAGACGGATGGTATCGAAGGGTATTTTCAAATACTGTCGATGGACAAGTGTTGCACTGTTTGCGCCAAAAGCTTTGTTTAAACGCGGTCAAATGTAGAACAATTTAGAGTGCTAGATTACTGTGATTACTTTTAGGAACGACACGGTTATCAATTCGCGTCGTAAAATAATCAATAGTATTTGCATTTATATTTATATTGTGTGTGTTTGAGTTTTATATTTAGCATTGTTTTTATAAACGTTATTTTACTTCCAGGTTTAGAAAAATATATAATATAGAAAACCAGGCTATTACTGATTTGATTAGCACTGGGAATTTGTTTCAGAAGAAATGAGCCTTGTCCCAGATACGATTGACTTCTCTTAAAAGTATAGAGGTATTATTGTGCGAGAAGAGCATGAGTGATTAGAGTGAATGATTAGCACCATCTGTTGTTTGAAATTCTGAATAGATAAATATCGACATAAGCATATATAGAATAGAATGGTATTATTTGTGAAAAAAAAAGAAGTTGCCGAGAATCATACGTGCACATACACAGATGAATGAGGTTCCGAGCGAAAGATGTTAAATACTGCTGATTTAATCTAATAAAGAAATTGAGCTACTTCTTAGAGAAAAGAAGCTGGAAAAACTTAGATCCGATTCAGTTTAGTCTGACGTTATATTGAGCGATGGAGATCTTATCTGATGCAAGTATTCTTCGTATGATCTTATGTGCATCAGCTACATTTTCATGAATTTACATCAAACTTAGGAAACCCGTGAGTTTTGTTTGTATCTATTCGGATTTTTTAGATCGTTATTGTTTTTAATCAACATGAACTGGACGTGTGAGCAAGTGGTTACATGGTGCAAATCCTTTATGAATGACGATGGTATTATTTCACTTTTTGAAGGTCAGTGCATTTGTTTTGTTCACGTGTGATTAGAGCGATCATTTATGATTGCTTCAGCATGCGAAGCGACAGTTATCCTGGTGTTTTTCAATCTTGGATTCTCTGTGAAAGCTCGATACAAAATTGCGAATAGATCGTGAGATCTTCTGCATATCACATGAATTTTCTTCTATTCTTCGCATTTTTCGTGTTTTTTTCCGTCGATTTTGTTCGTTTGTAGTCGAATATCGCTGTAAAGAAAAGTAAATTTCTATCTCTACTATCGCGATCTTGTGTCGGTGCCTATGGATTAAACAGCCGGTCGTTGTTAACACTTGTTGTCGATAGGATAGTCGAAAAGTAAAAAACGTGGTATATTTAATGCACATAGAAAGGTTCGTTTGAAGTATTTACTTTCCATTTCATGCTATGATGTCACTGTTTGTGTGTCCTCTTTGCTTCAACGATCGTAGATTCGACGCGTTTGCCAAGTTCTTCCGACACATCACTCTTTTTCATCAAAGCGAATCTAAGTTTCGAATAACGTGTGATTTGAGTTTATCCTGTGGAATTTCGTATAATACATACGCTGGATACAAATCTCACATATACCGTCACCATTTTGATCAGTTACGTGTATCGAATAACAAGAGTGATGCTTCGGAACCGTCTTTCGTTAACTATATCTCACCATGCGATGCGAACAACGATGACGACATCGATCATCCGGTCGATGAGACGGATGATTTCATCTCAACGAATGAAGATGAGGATCGCATAGATCCAATCAACTTATTTGACTCGATCTCCGATCAAAATATCGATTCCATTTCAATATTAGATATCAAAAAAACTTTTGCATTGTTCATGCTACAGTTAAGAGAAGAATTTCTTTTGCCAAAGAATGTTATTAGTTCTATCTCAACTTATATTGTTACATTGGTGAACAGCTTACACTCTTTGTTTGAACAAAAAGTTATGCTGAGTCACTCGGATGGTATCGGAAACATTTTATCTTCGAAATCAACATCTAATTCTACGACAGCATATCTCGATATCGATACGATTAAGAACACAATCAATGAAGTGTGTTGTGCCGTGGAAACTGTCACACGGAATGAATATCAATTTCAACAATTTTGCGAAGAATATTTTTCGTACCGTTCACCTAAACAGATTATTTTGTCAAATCCTGGTGAAGCGACGGAAGTCGCTTATTTCATTCCATTTGATGAAACAATTAAATCTATTCTACATAATAATTATGTGGTTGATCAAATTTTCGACAATATGAAACAACAGCGAGAAAAAGTGTTTGCCGATGATGATCTCATGTTTTCATTTCGCGACGGAGAGTACGGTAGTCGAATCGATGATGATAGTCTACTGGTACAATTGTATATCGATGACATTGGAATAACCAATCCGATTGGTGCTAAGAAAGACATGCATAAGATGTCTATGATTTATTTTACCCTGGAGGATGTTCCTGACCAACACCGGTCGCAACTCGAACACATTCATCTTGTTGGGATTTGTACAAGTAGAACGCTGAAGGTAAAGCCTTTTAAAAGATAAATGACTCATTGTTTTCATGTTCCACAATGTGGATGATCGTCTTTTCATGTTGAAACTTGTATATAAACATTTACAATTACTCAGCAAACTGTACTTGATCACATTCAGACATTGAATTCGTTTCATTTTGTTGTGTTTTGTTCTTGTGTGTATCTTCCTTTGTTGGTAATGGTCGAGATTAAGATCATACTGTCTCATATGAATGGTGTTCCATTGTGAGTTATTTTTTGAGGATGATGTGAAAGCGAAACGCTTTTTCGAACCAATAATCAAAAATCTGAATTATCTTCAACGAAATGGTCTGGTGATTAATAATCGAACAATCAAGNGACATTGAATTCGTTTCATTTTGTTGTGTTTTGTTCTTGTGTGTATCTTCCTTTGTTGGTAATGGTCGAGATTAAGATCATACTGTCTCATATGAATGGTGTTCCATTGTGAGTTATTTTTTGAGGATGATGTGAAAGCGAAACGCTTTTTCGAACCAATAATCAAAAATCTGAATTATCTTCAACGAAATGGTCTGGTGATTAATAATCGAACAATCAAGTTTTCCTTCTCAACTCTAGTAGCCGATAACTTAGCAGCGCATCAAATTGGAGGATTTCAATCATCGTTTAGCACTGGTTATGTGTGCCGGCGTTGCTTTATGAAACATTGTGATTTGCATTTACCAATGACACAGATTAGACCGGATACAAGGACTAGTGCTTATCATGATGATTTAGTCAAGCGAATTACTTCAAATTTGAATCAAACCTCAATAATGGGAGTTGTTGGGAAAAGTCCTTTGTATGATCTTGATGGTTTTCATCCAACTATGTCCCTTCCAGCAGATCTGATGCACGATTATCTTGAGGGTGTGTGTCCTCGTGTTATAATAAGTTTACTCAAAGAAGCATCCGCTTTGAAACTTATTGCTTATTGTAAGTCTTGTATTTCTTTTTGTGAATTGATATTAACGAGCAAATAGAAAAGAATATGTTCGACTCTAAATCGACTTTAAGTTGCTGAGAACAGAAGATTATAACTACCATTCGCAGTTGGTGTATTTTTCATGTATCCTTGTGAAATTTATCGAAAACATTCAGTCGATGATACATCGTAGTATGCAGAGAGAAAAGTCTTCGACTTCTTTTCTCTATGACAATTGAAAGTCACTATAGTATAGAACTTTAGTCATTCTTTGATATGATAAAGTAGTAGATTAATATCTGATTATTCTGTACGATCTATTTGAAGATGCTGGATGCTGCGAGCTTCGTTGAATAATATGCAATTGAGAGAAAAATGTATGGATTCGAATTGTTGAACTTAACCTCAACCAACATTTTCTTCAAAAAATGTTTTTTTATTCGAATACAATAGTCACATTGATTCACCTGTTGTTGTTTTGCGTTGAGATCGTAACAAAGTGTTTCATTTCCTTATTTTCATCTATTCAAGTTCGAATTCAAGAACGTATGGAACAATTTGTATATGGCCATTTTGATTCACGTGATAAACCGCCACCAATTCTCGTTAAACATCTCCAAAACGACAAGATTGCTGCAAGCGCATCACAGAAGTGGTGCTTGTTTCGATTGTTTCCGTTAATCTTTGCTGATATTGTGGACAAACTTCCATCTTTCATTGTTTATAAACAATTGCGAGAGATAGTCGATCTTGTTTTTTCTGTTCCATTTCGAAAAATCTGGTTGCCTACACTTCGCGATTTATCGTTTGCGTTTCAATACTCCATGATAAAACATTTTCCACGGCAAGTAGTGCCGAAAGTTCATTTTTGCACAGAATATGATCAAGTAATTAATGATTATGGACCCGCAATTAAACAATGGTCAATGCGATATGAGTCATACCACTATTACTTCAAAAAAGTGGCACTCCGATCGAACAATTACAAAAATACACCGAAAATGTTAGCGACTCGTTATCGATTAAAACAAGCTTTTTCATCCTTTCGAATGACTCAGCTGAACCATTCCGATCAAGCTATTCGAATTCAGAAAGTGAAGAATAATCTTTTTAGTAATGAAATGAAATATGCCATAATCAATCATTTTGGTAATATTGACCTGTCAAAGGATTTAGTTCAGTGTCAAAAATTCCGTCATGAGAATGTTGAGTATTGCCGGTTTGGTATTTACATCATATCTCTGATGAATTTTACTGAAGCACCGGAATTCGTTCAAGTGATGAATGTTATTAAACTTACACACAAATGGTGGTTATTAGTTGATGTTTTGACGACCGCTGGTTACGATGACAAACTATGTGCTTGGGAAATTAAGTCGATGGATAAATTTCGCATACTAGATCCAAATTCGATGAAATATTATCTCAAAGGGCTGGATGTCTATGAGATTGATAATTCAACTTTTGTTACATTTACGGCCCGTTTGACTTCGTATTGACTCATTTGAAAACTGTCGTTATCATTCTTCTTTTACCTTGTTTTCTTTTATCGAGCTTCTTCTGGTCGTTTTATTTGAATCTTATCGAGAAGTGTTCGATTTTCTCCACTATACAGATAGCAATAGCCTTTTGTTTTTAGACAACGAGATCGATGGCGAAACTCTNATGAGATTGATAATTCAACTTTTGTTACATTTACGGCCCGTTTGACTTCGTATTGACTCATTTGAAAACTGTCGTTATCATTCTTCTTTTACCTTGTTTTCTTTTATCGAGCTTCTTCTGGTCGTTTTATTTGAATCTTATCGAGAAGTGTTCGATTTTCTCCACTATACAGATAGCAATAGCCTTTTGTTTTTAGACAACGAGATCGATGGCGAAACTCTCGAAATGATGGACAGCATCGACAAGGTTGCAAAGTTGATCCCCAAACTGAAGTATCAACTATTATTTTTGAAAGAGCGTGAAAAACTATTTAAAGCAAATGACAATACATCTTTCACGAATGTGGATTCGCCGTCAGTTATCCCCAAAGATCTCAACTCTTCTTCATCGTCATCGGATAATTTTGTTATGAGTGATTCATCAGGTGTGAATATTCATGATGGGACATTAAATGAAGTACCGATGGAAGAAAACATCGACTCGACATTTCCTGCTGAATACACTATTCCACAATTGCCACAACCTTTGTTACAAGATATCGAAGCAGGTGCACTTCATAAGTTTGGACCTCATCATGCTAATCGACAAGTTCTTATTGATGCGATTACATATGATTTGCTCAACAAATACAATTTATTGTAAGTATATCGATGAATCATATGTTCACTACGTTGATGCGTTGTAAATGTGCATGTTTACATTAATATGCGTATTTCTCTATCACACATGCCTTTTGATCACTTTCGTCTCTTGATACATTGACATTCGCGCACCCAAAGCAACGCACATTAATGTACAATCTATTGTACATCAACATTTCTCACCAAAATTTCAATAAAACACTTATGTAAATTCACATGTTGCTTGTGATACTTTTCTCCACATAACAAACGTCTTTAGCTATTGTTATTGAGGTTTCCCTTTTTTCATTTCGATGGCTCTTCAATATCTCGTTACAGTATTTACATGGGAAAAAATTTAGACCGTTTGAGAGAAATTTAAAAGATAAAGACTGTCCATCTACTCTCATGTGAGAACCATTCATCTATATATCTCGTTTAAATTTAGTTATCCTAGTCACAAACAATTCGATGCTGTTGGAACCGCAATTGTTCGTTTGTTGAAATTACCTTTTACCAAAGATAATTTAGTAAGTTTGTTTCTCATTATTTCGTTATGTTGTGTCGATGAATGAGCTGGAGATGAACACACACTGAGATAACATTCTCCCTTGTACCAAGTCTGACAGACCTCTCAATTCATGCACGGAAGAAGTTTTGTTCTAAATGATGTCGGTAAAAAATACATTCATCACAAATCTGACTTTTTTGCTCAGGGAATTTGGAAGGAAGCTGTGCAGATAAAACTGAAGAGAAAACGTGGTGAACACAAAGATCATGTCGAAGTACAATATCATCTAATGAAATATTCGAAAACAGGTTCTGGTAGACCTGTAAAAACAATGTTTGGTGAAGTTGCAGCTCGTGACCGACAAAAACAAGTAAGCACACATAGAGTAACGTTCGAATTTGCTTGACATTTATTTTTTAGATTCTGACAATGAATTACGACAATGATTTATTCAATAGTATCAAGATAAAATCTCGGGAATTGCGCGATAACAGTCGTATCGATCGTGATGCACAAGTTCGTCTATGGAAAGAAACACTTCATGTTCGACGAAAATTGATTCGTGATCTACCTACATCGGCAATTCTTGAAGAATATCCTGGGTACAAAGATTCTTTTCTCGTGAGTATGAGTTATTGATTTTTATATCGAGAAAAATATTTTTATCTTTTACAGATTTTCGAGGAAATCCGATTGACTATGGAAGTGGATTTGCGTTCTGTTGTACGCTACCAAGTGCCAATCCTATTGCAGAAATTGTTGTCCTCGCCTGCTTTCATCACAGGTAAGAAAGACAGAAAGGAAAGGAAATTTGTTGACAACGTTCATTCTTCCCTAGACCCACCTCCGATTCAACTTATTCGAACACTTTGTCGACAATTTGGCGAAACAGTTCATCATATCTATTCCGATTCAGTACGTGTTCCTTTTGTTTATGACAACTCTGTTTCTGCATCTTTCGCACTTTTATATTAAATGTAAAAGAGTTAGTCTATAGTTGAGGCAAATGCAGAAAAATTTTGGCGACAATCGACTCAATACTTTGAAAATATATTAGAACACAAATCTTTAGCACGGAATAACATTCTATTTACGTTTTAAACTAAATGACTGCAGCAGTTCGTTCATTCACTTTCACAGTTCTAGGTTCGTCTGAGTAATAGGCGAACATAACTCTGTTCACTCATTTTCACATGGTCATCATTTCACGTTTGAAATCATTTCCATTCATTATATTTTTATTTCAGTTAGCTAGGCAGCGTAGATTGCGTTGTACATGAGCATGAGTGTATACAGAATCAGTAAATAACTTCGTAATGAGAACTCGATGTAAATGAAGCAATGATTTGTCCGTTTCTGAAATAAGCATCGATGTTATTTTTAAACAGACGTTTCGTCTGAATCATCGTAAACTATTGTTGCATAACTGAGTCAATTCTTATTGGTCATTCCTTATAACAAATGAAATCTTTGTGATTTGACCATCACTTTTCGTCTGGATTAATCTATAATTTACTGCCGATAGATTTCGATGCTCATTTTCTGTGTATCAGATTTAATTGTGTTTATTTATTTAGACACCATCAACGCCGTACCCAACTTTAGTTCTCATGAATGACGTTATTCATGTTTTTGTCGACTTCGTTCCGATTGTGTCATCAACTTCTCCAGACGATAGTCTAGCTCTTCTTTTGGCAATGTATGCTGTATTCGAATTAAACTTCAACAAAAACAGCCGTACAATTCGCTTATTATATGCTATTGTGTTTGGTGATAAACGATTTATTTCAAACAGTATTCGCAATTTGGTCAAAGAAAAACAAATCCATATATCCTTTGAACAAAATCGAACAATTTCGAACTTAACAAATTCAGTTACAGTCAATTTGACAGCAACAGCAACTACAACATCACCACCACCACTAACACCACATGCGAATTCTCAAGTTGTGTCTCAAGGTCAGCATGCGTCATCTCCGTTATCTCCTACAAATGTGATCGTTGGTGATTCGGCAGTTGATAATGAATCGATCGACACGAATGTCAACTTGCAAAGGTAAGTTTTTGTCTTGTGATTTAAATTGTACGAATTGTTTCGTTTTCTTCTTCAAAGCAATTTTGGCACAGATGTCCAGCAAGCCTCGTCGTCTTCGAATGTTGTGACTAGCCGAAAGCGAACACGCAAAGCATTAACTCAAGTACCAAAAGGCAAAGAAAACTGTGTTTCATTTGATGATGACAATGATGGTGAACATGAACATGAACATGATCAAAATCAAGTTATCTGTTCCGTTGGCTCTCAATTATCTTCAAGTGTTCGACAAATAAGAAAAAGAAAACGCCGTTGTTAACAATTTATCTTCAAATCAGAACTCGCTGTTTTTAATTTTTTACATTATCATAGTGAAAGATATTGGCTGATTTTGGTTGTATTCTTCTTCAAGGTCAAAGTGTGAATCAGACCGATGGTGTTGGTCGTTGATGCTCATGATTTAACTGTTATTTGATCTCATCCATCATTCAATACAAGCCACTGGTTAGAGTTGGATTGTTTTCTGCGAAGGAGGAGTTAATAATTGATTTGTTGATTCTTCTTTTACAGATTACAATTCGATTTTAACCAGTGTTGCATTGGAGATGGAATGACATCGAATAACGGCCAAATCATGATCATTTATGATCAAAATCATCAGTCTGGTTCTCATTTTGACTTTGTCGTAAGAAAACACAATCAACATCAGTCAATATCTTTCGCTGGCATACACCAAGCAGAACGTTGTTCTTCTTCTTTTTTATTTACCGCTTCATTCTAATTTCTTTCTCATCAAACACTTATGACCAACTTCTTTTGTCTTTTAAATATCTTCAACGGCTGAGAACATGTGCCATTCATCATTGTATAAACTCATGTCTTCTTCACTCTTTGTACTATTAAAAACATCTCTTCGACATCGATATGTCAAAGCTCGATAGCTTACTCATCTTCACGGAATTTTCATTCCGATCATTGTACTAAATCAAGCGACAATGATAACATCCACAATGGATATTTCTCTATGTTCACCTAACGATATTTTTCTCGAATCGACAAAGCAGCCATAACTTTTTCTGATCGGTAAGTTAATTTATCGCTCATTTTCAATTTCTCTATCATGCTGAGAATTTCTCTCGAGCAGTTTTCAGTTCTTTAACAAAATAGCGAACATCAAATCATTTTTCTCGTGGTTACTAAACTCTCATTCAATTATATGCAATTGAAACCTTTTACCTTGATCTTCTCCTGAATTAGTTATCATTCATAATCATACATATTTCATGTCGCTTTCTCAGTTATACCTCCATCATCGTATCGATTGTGCGAAGCTGTCCACTTAACTTCAAAATATGCAGCAATCCATTATCCGATAATTCACGTAGTTCTCTCCGACATGATTTGTCGTCATCAAGTCAAATGGCATTTCTCACATGTTTCATTCGCATCGATTATCACAAAGTAGCAGCTGGAACAGGCTAGATAAGTATACACATTGATCATATATAATTTCCACTATTCTTTGTGATTATAGCAGCTCATCAAATGACACCTGAAATACCCCTGGTGGGTATAGGTGCTCGGCAAATGGAACTTCAAATACCACTGGTGGGTATAGGTGCTCGACAAATGGTAGTCCAGATACCCCTGGTGGGTATAGATGATCGGCAAATGGTAGTCCAGATACCCCTGGTGGGTACAGGTGCTCGACAAATGGTAGTCCAGATACCCCTGGTGGGTATAGGTGATCGACAAATGGAACTGCAGATACCCCTGGTGGGGACAGGTGCCCGNATGAGATTGATAATTCAACTTTTGTTACATTTACGGCCCGTTTGACTTCGTATTGACTCATTTGAAAACTGTCGTTATCATTCTTCTTTTACCTTGTTTTCTTTTATCGAGCTTCTTCTGGTCGTTTTATTTGAATCTTATCGAGAAGTGTTCGATTTTCTCCACTATACAGATAGCAATAGCCTTTTGTTTTTAGACAACGAGATCGATGGCGAAACTCTGGAAATGATGGACAGTGTCGGCAAGGTGGCAAAGTTGATCCCCAAACTGAAGTATCAACTATTATTTTTGAAAGAGCGTGAAAAACTATTTAAAGCAAATAACAGCACGTCTTTCTCGAATGTTGATTCGCCATAAGTTATCCCCAAAGATCTCGATTCTTCTTCATCGTCATCGGATAATCTTACTATGAGTGATTTATCAGGTTTGGATGTTCATGATCGGACATTAACTGAATTACAGGTGAAAGAAAATATCGACTCAACATTTCCTGCTGAATACACTATCCCACAACTGCCACAATCTTTGTTACAAGATATCGAAGCAGGTGCACTTCATAAGTTTGGACCTCATCATGCTAATCGGCAAGTTCTTATCGATACGATTACATATGATCTACTCAAGAAATACAACTTATTGTAAGTATATCGATGAATCATATTTTCTCTATGTCGGCAGATTGTAAATCTGTATCTGTACATTAATCTACGCAGTGCTCTATCGCACATGCCTTTTGATCACTTTCTTCTCTTGATACATTGACATTCACATAATCAAAGAAACGCACATTACGACATTTCTCACCAACATTCCAGTAAAACACTTATGTAGATTCACAGCTTGCTTGGGATACTTTTTTCCAAATAACAAACGTATTTAGCTATTGTTATTCAGGTTTCCTTTTTCATTTCGATGACTCTTCAATTATCTCGATAAACTATTTAGATAGGAAAAAACTTAGACTGTTTGAGAGAAATTCAAAGGATAAAGAATGACCATGTGCTCTCGTATGAAAACTACTAATCTACAGATTCATTTTCCATTTAGTTATCCCAGTCATAAACAATTTGATGCCATTGGAACCGCGATTGTTAATTTGTTGAAATTGCCTTTTACCAAAGATAATTTAGTATGTTTGTTTCTCATTATTTTGTCATGAGGTGCCTATGAATGAGCTGGAGATGAACACACATTGATATAAAATTCTTTCGTGCACTAAGTCCGATAGACTTGTCAATTCATGCATGAGAGAAGTTGTAGTCTAAATGTTGTTGGTAAAAATACATTCATCACAAATCTGATTTTTTGCTCAGGGAATTTGGAAGGAAGCTGTGCAGATAAAACTGAAAAGAAAGCGTGGTGAACACAAGGATAATGTCGAGGTACAATACCATCTGATGAAATATTCGAAAACAGGTTCTGGTAGACCTGTGAACACAATGACTGGGGAGGTTGCAGTGCGTGACCGACAAAAACAAGTAAGCAAATATAGAATAGTATTCGAGTTTGCTTGGCATTTATTTTGTAGATTCTGACAATGAATTACGATGATGATTTATTCAATAGCATGAAGATAAAATCTCAAGAATTGCGTGACAACAATCGAATCGATCGTGATGCACAAGTTCGTCTGTGGAAAGAAACACTTCATGTTCGACGCAAACTGATTCGTGATCTACCTACATCGTCAATCCTTGAAGAATATCCTGGGTACAAAGATTCTTTTCTCGTAAGTGCTGGTCATTGATTTTCATATTCAAAAAGAGCTGTTTCGCAGATTTTTGAGGAAGTCCGAATGACTATGGAAGTGGATTTGCGTTCTGTTATACGCTACCAAGTGCCAATCCTACTGGAGAAACTGATGTCCGTGCCTGCTTTCATCACTGGTAAGAAAGGAAGGTAATGGAATTTGTGGTCAAAGTTCATTCTTTTATAGATCCACCTCCAATTCAACTTATTCGAACACTCTGTCGACAATTTGGAGAAACAGTTCATCACATATACAGTGATTTAGTAGGTGTTCTTTTTGCTCATGAGACTCCGTTTATACATCTTTCGCACTTTTTATATTAAAAGTGAAAGATTTGATATATAGTTGAAGTGGATGCAGTAACTTAATACTTTCAAAATATATCAGAACATAAGTCTAACACGGAATAACATCCTATTTAACGATATACGTAATGATGACACATGCTGTTTACGTTCTAAGCACGTGATTGCAGCAGCGCGTTCATTCACTTTCACAGTTCAAGCTTCGTCGAAGTGATAGGTGAACATAACTCTGTTCAGTCCTTTTCACGTGATCATCATTTCAATTTTGAAATCGTTTCCATCCATTCTCTCTTATTTCGATTATCTATGTAGCCTAGATTCCGTTGTACATGTGCAGAGCGTACAGAAAATCGATAGATAACTTCGTGATGAAGACTCGATATAAATAAAGCAAAGATTTTTTCCGTTTCTCAAACGAGCATCGATGTTCTCAAGTAGACACTTCGGCCGAATCATCGAAAATTATTCTTGCATGACTGAATGAATTTTTATTGGTTATTCTTTATAACAAATCAACTGTTTGTGGTTAGACCATCACTTTTCGTCTGAATTGATAACTAATTTATTGTCGATAGATTTCGATAATCATTTTCTGTGTCTCAGATTTAATTATGTTTATTTATTTAGACACCATCAACGCCGTACCCAACTTTAGTTCTCATGAATGATGTTATGCATATTTTCGTTGATTTCATTCCGATTGTGTCATCAACTTCTCCAGATGATGGTCTAGCACTTCTTTTGGCGATGTATGCTGTGTTCGAATTGAACTTTAACAAAAATAGTCGGACGATTCGTTTATTATACGCGACTGTCTTTGGTGATAAACGATTTCTTTCAAACAGTATTCGCAATTTGATCAAAGAAAAACAAATCGATATTTGCTTTGAACAAAATCGAAAAATTTCAAATTTAACAAGTTCAGTGGCAGCGAATTCGGCAGCAACAGCAACAGCAACTACAACATCAACACCAACATCACCACCGCATGCGAATTCTCAAGTAGTGTCTCAAGATCAGTGTGCGTCATCTTCTACAAACGTCATCATTGGTGATTCGGCAGTTGACAAAGACGAGTCGAGTGACACGAATGTCAACTCGCAAACGTAAGTTTTTGTCTTGTAATTCAAATTACATGAATTGTTTCGTTTTCTTTTCCAAAGCAGTTTCGGCACAGAAGTCAATCAAGCCTTGTCGTCTTCAAATGTTCTGGTTAATCGGAAACGAACACGGAAAGCGTTAACTCAAATACCGAAAGGCAAAGAAAATTGTCTTTCATTTGACAATGACAATGACAATGACAATCACGATGAACATGATCACGATGAAGTTATCGACTCCGTTTGCTCTCAATTATCTTTAGGTGTTCGACAAACAAGAAAACAAAAACGACGCTGTTAAGAATGTTACCCTCGCAACAGAACTCGCTATTTTTAATTCGTTATATTGTTGTAGTGAAAGACATTGACCGATTTTGGTTGTATTCTTCTTCAAGGTCAAAGTGTGAATCAGACCGATGATGTTGATCGTTGATGTTCATGATACAACTGTTATTTGCTCTCGTCCATCATTCAATACAGGTCACTGGTTAGAATTGGATTGTTTTCTGTGAAGAAAAAGTTGATAATTGATTTATTGACTTTTCTTTTACAGATTACAGTTCGATTTCAACCAGTGTTGTATTGGAGGTGGAATGAGATCGAATGATGGTCGAATCATGATCATTAATGATCACAATCATCAGACTAATTCTCATTTTGACTTTGTCGTGAGAAAACAATCAAAATCAGTCAATATCTTTCGTTGGCATGCATCAAGCAGAACGTTGTTCTTCTTCTTTTTTTAGTTACCGTTTCATTCTCATTTCTATTTGATCAAATAGTTGTGATCGACTTGTTTTCTCTTTGAACTAACTTCAACAACTGAGAACATGCATCACTCATCATCGTATAGACTCATGTCTTGTTCACTTGACGTCGTATTACAAACATTTCTTCCACATCGATATCTAAAAGCTCAATAGCTTTCTCATCTTCGCCGAATTTTTATGCCGATCATTGTAATGAACTAAGCGACAAGCATTACATTCACAATCGAAGTTATCTCTATTTACCTGACGAGATCTTTCTCGGATCAAAAAGGAAACATAACTTGTTCTACTCGATAAGCTAATTTATCAATAATTTGCTATTTCTCTACTATGTTGAGAATTTCTCTAAAAAAAACTTTCAATTCTTTGACAAAATAGTAGATATCAAATCATTATCTATCGATTTCTAAGCCCCCCATTCAAGTATGTACGATAAAAACATTTTACCTTAATCTTCTCTTGAATTAGTTTTATCATTCATGATCATATATATATCATGTCGCTTTTTCAGTTACAACTCCATCACGAAATCCATTCTGCAAAGCTGTTCAATTAACTTCGACATATGAGGAATACATTGCCGGACAATTCACGTAGTTCTGCCCGACATCATGCGTCGCCATCGAGTCAAATGGCATTTTGGACATGTTTTATTTGCAACAGTTATCACGGCGCAGCAGCTAAAACAGGCTAGATAAGTATACACATTGATCATATTAACTTCCCAGTATTCTTTGTGATTCTAGGAGTTCATCAAACGGCATCTGGAATACCCCTGGTAGGTCTAGATTATGCCTGACTGGAACTCGAAATACCCCTGGCAGCTATAGATCATCATCAACTGGAACTCGAAATACCCTTGGTGGGTATAGATGATCGTCAAGCCGGATATCAGAAACTTTTAGAGCTTGGATAGCACTCTTAAGCGCAGATGGTAAAACACTCATGCAGTACAAGTGACCCTCAGGTGTCTGGCAAAACCTTCTGATCGTATGTATCGATATGATTAGGAGTACGAAGCACTGTTTGCCTAGCTTCTGACGGCTTTTTTTTGGTACAATATATACCTCAAAAATGTTTTTTCCTTTTTGAAAGTGCAACGAATAATGAACCCTTTTAGGGGTGGTTTTCTACTATAATACCCTCTCTGAAACGGTAGCAAAATGATGTCTACAGCGGAAAGAAACTTCCATAAATGGTAGCAGAAACCTTTAAAGAGGGTTTTTTGTGCTAATATACGTT
Source organism: Adineta ricciae (assembly GCA_905250025.1). Classification (NCBI taxonomy): domain Eukaryota; kingdom Metazoa; phylum Rotifera; class Eurotatoria; order Adinetida; family Adinetidae; genus Adineta; species Adineta ricciae. The sequence continues at coordinate 15,990 of CAJNOJ010000643.1, read as the reverse complement.
TCAAATGTGGATTCTGATAGGTATTGAAGGGGGTTTCAGAAGCGCTTCGATACGCTCAGAAGGGTTCATTATCCGTTGCACTTTCAAGTACCCTTTTAGGGTTTTGCATTCTCCTGTTTTTTTTATATCAGTGTAGCAGTTAGTTTCTCACCGAAATTCTATTGCGAGTTAAATCTTATAGAAGGATTATGGGCACACCAAAAACAATTGGTTCTACATCGAACAGACCAAACATTACCCACCATACTCAAATTAATTCAGAAATCAAGAACAAATCTCATTGAAAAGAATGTTTCTTTGAAATGAATGAGGATATTTTGACGTACTACAGTTGCTTACGAGCGTGGTGATTCGTATGAAGATGTTCTCAAGATGTATTTCAGTTCAATTTGCAAAGCTAGCGTCGCTTCGCGTCGTCAAATTACTAATTCCAACTTGAATGACTGATTCTATTGCTTAACATATTTATCTAGTGATCTATTTCCTTTTTTAGTTAAAATATATTTTATTATCACTGTTTCGTAAATATGAAAACATGATTTCTTCCAATTTAGTTGGATCTGCTATTACTGATATTTNTCTAGCATGTGAATAATGTAGCGCATCGCTCATGTGTTAGCGTTTGTGATGAATCACACAACGGTAGACTAGAGATTAAGATGGTCCTTCTAGTCTAACTGGATTAGGACATCTGCCCGGATAGCAGAAGGTGTGGGTTCGAGTCCCACGAAGGTCACTTTTTCTCGATTCTTCTCTCTTTCGTTCTCTTTCGCTGATGTCCCTATATTATGAGCTAACATTTATTCGAATCTATACTAAGTATGACTGCTGAATTACTGAAAAAACACTTTGACTTCACTGAAATTGAAAATGATCGAATGAATGGATTTTGCTATTTATGTCATCGAAATTATAAAGACAAGAAGAGTGTTTATAGTAATTTCACCAAACATTTAAAACGAAAACACGAATTGGCTTATAAAAAATTGTTTAATGATAATGAAGATCCAACTGAAAATAATACTATTCATGTTGATCATTCAATAACAACTGAATCAATACCAAATAAAGCTAAACAAGCTCGTTTTAATATGGCAATTGCAAAAAATTTGATTGTTAAATGTAATATGCCTCTTAGTTTAGTGGAAAATTCTGGTTTTCGTCAATTCATGGAGGAATGCAATTCTAAATGGAGTCCAATCTGCAGCAAGAAGTTGAAATTTGATTATATTGAACAACTTACTACTGAAATGCAAAACAAAATTACTCAGACATTAACCCTTGGAGTACCGGCCTCTTTTAACCGTGATTTTGATGACATGTGTTCTTTTTTAATAATTCTTTTACTTTTCAGCCAATATTTTCGTAAGATCTGACCTTTTTGTTGTTTTATTCTATAGAAAAAAATGAGAACGATGTTCCTTATTTAGAACAATTAATACAAAAGACACGTTTGACAGAATGATCACTACAAACGAACGAAGAACAACTGAAACATTGAATTGATGTTTTCTTGTCTGTAGAACGTTCACAAATGGAGCACCTTTTTCGTTTTGGTTGAGTGGGATTTTCATTCGCTTCTGCCGGATCGTTCTTCGACGCAGGATAACCGACGATTGCTAAAGCATTTAGAATATTTGTGTTAAAAAATTTCGAGTTCTTCGAACGAAAATCCAACAGATGCGATACTAGTGCTAATCCTAATTCTTCCAAAAATAATCGACGTTTATGATTTGTATTCTGATTCCATTGAGGATTCTTCACTTTCCAGACCATCAGAGCGTTTATGGTAGCAATGTCTATCATCCCATAGAAAATACAAAGTGGCCATCGCTTTGTACCTCGTTTTACCTGAAAAATAAAATAAGCTATAGATCAAAGAATGACTCATTTTATTAGACATTAGAATTTTCATTGTTTCTCCGTTCTGTAAAAAACATATTACTGATAGAATGTTTTACTAAGGGGGCGCACTAATATGGAGAAAGAATGTATTTCTTTCTGGATTCATTATCATATATCTCTTCGTAACGGTTACTAGCTGCTGCTGAAAACTGCGAAACAACACAACATGTTTAATGTTTTTCTGAGATTTTGAACATGGGGTCAAAAATGATCCCGGCTGGTACTCCAAGGGTTAACCATGGACGTTTGAGTTTTCGTTCATGAATCTATAGATCCGGAGTCAGAATGAATCTACAATTGCGTCTGAAGTAATAGAAGATGTTTCTTATACGTTAATCACTTAATTAAGTGGAAATGGTCCACCCTTAGTATAAAGTACTCTACTAGAAGTACAAGTGCAAGTACAAGTACTCTGAGCTAAGTACAAGTATTTCTACGTTGTACTTGAAAAGTACAAATGTACAAGTACATGTACTTGCGTCCTACCTCTGGTATATACGTCACAATTTGAGAGAGATGCTTGCAAAATACTGAGAGGGCCATTCATTTTGTGACACCCGTTACATCAAATCAGTCAAACTGAATTCTGCGTTAATCATGTATTCTGTGGTTCATGTCGATTTTGCCGAGAACTTCACATTTGTCACTCAAAATGAGATTCAATCGGCCTATTGGAATCAGAAACAAGCCACTGTTTATACTGTTGTCATTCAGACTGATGCTGACCATCGAAACATGGTGCTGATCTCAAATAGAATGACGCATGATACAGCGTTCGTATATTGCACCCAAGAGATCATAGTTGTGCTTATTCGAGAAGAATACCGTAATGTTCATAAGATTCACTATGTTAGGTATGAAACTACTTAGATCCGTCGATGAATTTTGATAAATTGGTGTATTTTTATTTAGCGATGGGGTTCCTTCTCAGTACAAGAACAACAATAACATGTTAAATTTTAGTTGTCACGAGGACGACTTTGGAAAAAAGCAGCTTGGACATTCACTAGCTCTGGTCATGGAAAAAGCGGATGCGATGGCTTAGGTGCGGCTGTTAAATCGGGCGGTCGAAAACATTCACTTAAGGGTGGTTCTGCGGCCGCGTTTACCACTGCCAAAGATTTTTACGCCTTTACGTTGAAGAAATACAGTCGTGCACCGCACGAGCCTAAAGTCACACATTCGAATGAATCATCCGATGCTAGTTCTATCACTACTAATGATGAATTGACAGATGATGAGATGGATACTATTAGTACAAATTCGAAAAGCTCGATCGAAGTACGGTGGTTGCATGCAGACGAAGTCGAAGAAACATTCGAACAACATTTGAAGAATCAGTGGAACAAGTTATCAGAAAAAAGTGACATCTCAATTCTATCATAGCACAATGTCACTCCTCATTCCTTATAGATCGAATGGTAGGCATTCGTTCCTTTCAACCGGTGTGATGGCGTGCAAATCTACATCAGTATCCCTTGATTCAAAGATTTTCCATTTTGATCAGCAATGCAATAAACATCGTAATTCGCTTGTGAAACGATCACTTAATTCAAACGATTTTTGCATTGATGTGTTTCTCATTGTCGAATTAAGTAACAGCTTACATCTCGTCCGAATCAATCGCAACGGTCTTTATGATAACCAGATTCGAGCCTAGATTTATTTACCGTCGTTGCCAGCAAAGAAACTTTCTACCTCCAAATCGTCCATTACCCTCTTTTCAATCAATAACGTTGTTGGTTCTTTAAATCAGTCTCCGATGCAAATCACAGCAAACAAAGTAACACTTTCCAATGAGCAACTTGCTTCCATTCAAGATATTTGTGATGAGCTTTGAGCAAATTTCTTCCTTTTAGAGCATTTATTACAAACATTTAATAAAATATCAGTTGTTATCCATACGATTGAATAGGTTTTCATCAGGATTAATGAACACTATCGATTTACGGACTAGATTACTGTTTCTTTTTCATAGTTATTCTTCTTATCATTCTGAAAAATACTAGCTACAATGTGTACGTTGTTGCATCACTAGCAGTTTGTTCACGCAAGTAGTGATGTTCATGATGAACAGATCTGTTTGCTATCATAATGCAGCTACAAAGCACCACAAGTAATGAAAGACTCATCCTATGTATCGGTACTTATGTATAAAATACTATGAGCTAATATATAGGTGAGAAGATGAGATGTCAGTAGAATAGTACTAGCTGGCAAATATGTGATGATATCTTCGCGAAATCAAAAGGATGCGAAGTTTCAGTTACGTGGGGGTGTAGAGCAAGTGAAGCTCTATCGAATGGCAAAAGGTACGACAGAAAACAATTCGGCGTTTTCGAGAAATTCGAAATTTACTACTAGAGTCGTTTTCAAGGCTAGTTATAGTAATCAGGCCATATTTTTCCTAAAAGTAAACTGCTTGCTGCATGGTTAGATGCGCCTTTTCACAAGGAATCAGAATATTATATTGGATGTTAATTTTTATGTTGACTTCATAGAGAAAATCGAAAAAAACCTCAGGTCAAAATTGAAAACATCTTCGATTTTTGTATTTTAGGGTAAAAAGTGTTTTGCCCCCAGTATTGCGAAAAATTGGTTTAAAAAAAAATATTTTTTTAGCAAAATGCTTAGAACTAAATGCTTTATCGCTGGTAAAAGTTTCATCGAAATCTGAGAAAACTTTTGTACAGCGTGGTCGAGATCCGATGGATTTACCCAAAACCATATTTTTATGCATGAGACTACTTAGTGGTTTTAAACAACGTAATAAATAGCGTTACCATATTCTTTGAACACAATCAAACGAAGTTACGGCTAATGTAGCATATTCACCTTAGACTAAGCATTCAGTATACTAGGTCGTAAAACGAGTAAAAGAGAGACTAGCGAATAGCCAGCTGTATCTTTCGTCAAATGTCAATAACGAAGCAGCCATTTTTTTACTCAACATTTATCTCAATAGGGTATCAAGAAAATATCAGCTAGAATGATGAAACTTTCTATATAATATCACACCAACTAACTCGAATATATAATGCAAAAAAAAACGAAGGAATTACAATTGTTCGAGAGAGATATAGAAAATTCCGAGAATTTATTGACTACCCTATGTATATATATATATAAGCAAACTATCGTATTTATGCAACACATACATGTACATTATAAGCTTCCTAATATCAATTCCTTTCAGTAGAGGGTCAGCGATGTAGTCATCGCGTTACTTGTTTTATTTTCAAAATTATATATATGTGTGCAAAGTCAGAATATAAATGTTTATTTGCAATAAATGTAAAGACAGAAGGATTGCAGACCCATAATGGAGCAAATGTCACAATATTGTTTAAGGATTATTTGAAAAAGTGTTAGTAAAAATATAGTTGAGCTTCGGAGTATTGAACCGAATTATCTGAAGAACGTTTTTCAGTGACAAGAAAGCGATAACTTGTGTAACTAATTGAGTTATTAAGACAGTGCATTAATGAACAAGAATATCTTGGTGGTGTCATAGAAAATGCAACAACTCCATCATAAATAAGAGTCCAACTTGAACCTAAAGTAAGATCTGATCCTGATTCATTACTTCCTTCTAATGTTATTCGCGTTGGATCACGTTCTTCATAATCATCAGCAACACAAATTTGAAATGTCTTCACTAATGATAAACCTCTCTGTAATGTTACATAATAGCCAGTATTTAGTCCACATGCGCCAGAATTCAAATATTTTGTCGAAGTATCATTATCAATCGCTTTCTCAGGTCCTTCATTCGAAGGATAATTACCAATTGAAGAATTCGCTGTCGATGATGTACTATCACCGCCTGCAGTGGTATTATATATAGCATATATACTGTCATTGGGATGTATTAATGGAATGTAATCTATGAAAAACAAAAGGTTTTGTTTCATTAAATTATTTTACAAAAAATTTAATAAATATACCCAATGATTCAGTAGTATTCATATGACCAATCTGCACATTTCCAGGACCTTGACTAATGATTCCAAATTTTCCTGTAACATTCGTGAAATATGTTGTCACCACTAGAATATATGTTTGGGAAGCTTCGAGTATTGATTGAATTTTAAATTGTCTTTCACCCATCGAATCATCATCTTCTTGTATATAATTTTTACAAAGCATTAATGGATTAAATGAATTATAGAACAAGTATCCATATGTGTCTATATCACTTACGCTAGCAAACCAATAATCTCCACTTATTGATACACTTATTTGTAATGCTTCATAATATTGTTTTTCTAATGACGCTGATCGATAAAATATTTTGCTTTCATAAGATAATTCATTTGTATAATCATATGTTATATTACTTGGCAAAGTGTAAGTGGCCGCTTAAGAAAAAACTTTATTCGATTAAAATCAGATATCAGTATTGAAAAAATTAATAAAAATAAAAAGAATTGATTCATTTTCTCAAGCCTATTCTATACATACTAGTAGTAGGTGTTGTAGTACTTATATAGATAGTAGTAGTTGGTTTTGTTTTATTTTTGGTATTTAATGACGGTGCAACACGATGAGTTTTTAATATCAATGGTAAAGCAATAGCTATTGATATAATAAATAAAATAATCATACATAGTACTTGAACAATAGTTGGAACTTTTTCCTTGGGTAAACTAATGTATCATAAAGAAAAAAAATTCTTATTTTCAAAGATATAATCTACTTTTCCGCTTCTCCTCCTGTTCGACCATCAGATAACAACACTGAACCATTTTTTAATGGAGACGAAGTTTGATTTATCTATATGATGATAAGATGAAAATCTTCTCGTCAGTTGATGTTTCGATATTTCTATTTACTTTCATATTTGTTTATTTTATTAACTGAATGAAAATGAAGCTTTACTCGACAAACTAAAACAAAAGAAAGAAATATTCCTGTTTCACGTATATTACAAAAAAAGTCATTATATAATTGTCAGAAAAGTAGATTTCATTACTTGAATGATTATGAGAAAAAGTTTGTTTCGAGGAATACTTTTTGAAAGTAAAATATTTATTATGTTATTTTTAGAAGACAATCACTGAAAAATATTTGATTAAATAAAAGAAATCTTATTGTAAAATCGGAAATCATAAGACAACAAAAACATCATTTAATACAAGTATCGACGTTTTTCTTCTTTCTACTTTGAAATGATATATTTCTAAAGATGTTTTCATTAAAAAAATGAATGTATGGTAATATAATGTCTGACTTTTACTTGTATGAGGAATCCTGTTCAAGAAATATCAAATTTTTTTATCTACTCTTTTAAATTATATAAGTAAACATGGTTTTTTCCACTTTTCATTGTGAAGAAAATGCATATACATAATTGAAATGAAAAATAATTCTATGTAGAGAAAATACATTAGACTTTCCAATAGTTTGGAACTTTTTTTAAAAATTTTCTAATGAATTGCTTTGTAGAAAATACATGATATTAGTAGATTTTTTTATGATGTTTAAGGGTATCTACGTTGTTGACAAATAATATTGATACAAGTATAAGTAGAAAAACATTTTGTAGAATTACATCTTCTACCGACGCCAACACAATCAGCACGTTTGCCAAACGTTTGTTGTAGCAGTTCACAAAGACCAAAAGGACAAGAGCGTATAAAGATCTATTTTCGCACCTCCCTTTCTTTTCGACTAAATCTCACTCAATTCTTAAGAGATTGAAAGATTACAAGTTTCTAATTATTTTGATGCTAAATTGAAGGTATTTCAATGAACTTTAGGTATGCATAGTGTCTGTCTTTATTGTAACATTGTATATGTTTAGCATCGTTTTGTAAGAAAAAAAATTACTGGAGTATACTGAATTATAACTGTTCTAATAGGCCTTTGTTCATACTACATTTTTCATACTAGATAATGGTGGTTAAAACAATAATTTGTGTTCGATATGACCACTACAACTACTTTCTTTAAATGCATTTCACTTTATAATTGAGTGCACTGTAAAAAAAAGAGTTTTTACGAAACCAAAAAAAGGATCTGACCGCCGAACCACACTTGCTTTCACCGAATGCAGGTTTTGTAGGAGCCTTTCGAAGTATATGTATTTAAGGAGAGAGTAGTTCAGGTAGCATATCGTTTTCGAATTGAGTTTCTGAGTGTAGGATAAACTTGAATCAGATAAGACAAACCTATTTTGATGCCTTTCATCAAGTCTTCTCTGAAAAGTTACCGCTATGTTATTAGAATTATAGTCGAGCACTATGAAAAATTATGTCTAGTTTTCAAACTGATTTTGAGTTCTAGTTCTATATATCAGATAGACACCATTGAAACATGAGAAAGTCTAAAGAACAAACTCTTCATGAGTCTACTTTTCTGTAAAACTTTTAATGCTTTAATGGTACCGATCTAATATATAGAACTAGAACACGAAATCAGTTTGAAAACTAAAGTAGAGGCGCAGGTATCCTTATGTATTATAGAAAGCTTACAGACACTTTTCTTTTATACAGAGTGATAGAGAAAGACGACACTCAAACTAATGTCATATCAATAAACTTCCGAGAATACTCTGTTGTGTACCATGTCGTCGCCTGATTGTTACAAGATATTATCTTGTGTTGGACATGTGTTATCTTATTGTTACTCTCTCTTCGTCTTTTTTCTTTTTCTTTTCATCTTCCTCAATCCCTAGACGTCTTTACATGAGTTTAAAAAGTCATGTGTTCCAGGACTTAGGACGGCAGAAAAGTGGTCGTAATTGTTTCGTCAAGAACGAGAAGATATCGATGACGAAGCATGGTCTGGTCGACGCCCTATCGAGACCACATTCGAACATATTGAAGAAATTTGTAGTCTTATTAACAACGATCCTCATGTTACAATAGACGAGATGGAGGTGCAAACTGGCTTCAGCCATGGAACCATCCACCGAATCATCTCCGATTATGTGCGCCTCAAAAACATGACTACTCGTTATGTACCCAAGCAGTTGGCTGATTCGCAGCGAGCTGAAAGAGTTCGAATACGCAAAAAAACATTAACAGAAGTCGAATTAGATGCTTGGCGATTGTATGATGCTATAACATGTAATGAGTCAAGGTTCTGTCATAAAAAAATTGGTCGAAAATTGTCAAATGTTCCTTGGGTTTCAGAAGAGAATCCTCTATCTACAGTGGTAAGACAAAGTCGTTTCGCTCGAAAGATCTTATTTAGTATCTTTTTCAAATCATCTGGTCCTGTCTTAATCCATTATGTGGAAAGAGGCTAAACTGTTTGAAATCTCTCGTAAATACCATTAAGGAACAGCGTCCCAAATGTGGTGTGTAAACTATGAAAATTCATGGCGATAATGGACGACCACATATTCACGAGAAAATGTCAAATTACCTTGAAGTTCAAGGTATTCCAATAATAAGGCATCCATCTAATTCTCCAGATTGGGTGCCATTTGATTTTTGGTTATTTGACCTTACAAGGAAAAAATCTTATCGATCAAAACGATTCAAAATCATCATATCGTGCCGTATGCGACTTTGTGAACTCCTTAAATAAAGAAAAAATATAGAAAAAGATTCGAGAAATGGATTGAATGATCGATTGATTCATCAGACACTAATCTACTCTCGATTATGTATTATTTAAAAAGAGTTTTAAATCATGCATGAAACAGATAATTCTTATACTTTGATTAGTTTTCAAGATGGTACTCAACATCTCTTGCTCGATTGAATTTTAATGAAGTTCAAATCGATGATATAACTGTGTTATTCTTTCAACATAATATGGAATTTCTGATCGAAATTATTTATCATTTCAAACTAATATTCCGAGTAACAATAATTTACTTTTTATTGTTACAAAATTGAATACTGTTGTAGTTGTTTTAAGTTCCATTTATGATGATTAAATTCCAAATAATCATCATCTCAACTCTGAACTTTTCTACCTTAAGAAAACGTATTAACAGAAGCTCTTTTGGGGCTAATATATGGAACTTATATTCGTATGTTTTGACAACGAGAATATGAGTGAAGAAAGAATACTTACAGATGAAACTCATTCGACTCACTCTGAAAATATAAAGGAAATACATGATATGAACAGTAGATAGTGCACTTTTTCATTAAAAAAAGTTTCATACATTCAATCGATCCTGAAAATTAAAATACACAATAAATAAACTCTCGTTTTTCATTGTGGAGAAACATTCTCTTCTGTGTATCCACAAAACAATATCAGCAATGGGAGTGAAAGTGACGTCAGTAAATAAATAATTATTAGGAAACACATTGGTAGTTTTTCTTCACTATGAAATGTTCATTTGTTGGAAAAAAAGACAATATAGTTACTTAATTAAATGAAAAGAAAAGAAAATCTTTTTCTTTCAAACAGTATCTGAGCAACATATATAACATACCGTTTTAGTGTGCTCAAAAAGTGAGTACAATACTAAAATCGGTCTGTATGTCCGTCCGTCCGTCCGTTTATTCGATAACTCTCGAAAAGTTTGAGCATTTGAAAAGAATTTTTCTTCCACAGATTTCTCTCATCAATATCTAGGTCGGGTTCGAAGATGAAAAGAGTCGGTCGCGAAATGGCGGAGACATCTTAAAAATACTAAAAATTCACTTTATGAGTCCTGAGAGGGAGTACAGGGATTTAAAAAAAATGTTTTCTGCTCCCACCTATATTGTTATAGCCAGTTCCATGAGAACATCTATGTCTTAAAAGGTTGTCCTAGAGCAGTAACCTTCGCTCATCAAGTCCCATACTATAGGGTACTCTTGGGTCCTCAAATGCTATAGTATGGGGGTACCCTTAAGTCTTCAAGTCCGATATAGTAGGGGTACCTATAGGTTGTCGAGTCCTAAATTCTGGGGTACCCTTAGATCCTCACATGCTATACTATGAGAGTAGCCACGGCTTGTTTTACACTAAAGCGTGGATATGGCTTGGGTTGTCCAGTTTTAAACTATGATGGCATTCTTGACTTTTGCGTGAAGTTCCTTTAGCTGTCGTGAAATTTCCTCGGAAGTAACGTTGTACCAATACCTAGTTTGGGTTCGCAATACTCTGCTGTCCAGACGTGTCTTTTGTTACTCATTGTAAAATCTAGTTATGATGCTTCCAGTTGTCTGTTGCCAAAGGGCAAAAGCGAGACTTTCGTACTTCTAAAGTTTCATTGTACTTCCACATACTCTCATCGTACTTTAACTATACTTCCCAATATACTTTCATCGTACTGTGAAATACGGAAGTCTGGCTTTTCCCCCCCTTGTCGGCAGCTCAAGCCTTATACACTTTTTAGAGTACACATAACCTTCGGATAAAATTCGAAGTTTCCACTTTTATTTTCTTTCAATTTGATTATTAGAAGTAATGATATCCAATTTAATCGCTCAATTTTGGAGATCATTCCTTCAATTAAATCTTTTCAAGAAACGTTCAAGTACTGAGCAAACACTTTTAAAAGAACAAATTGCCACTCGTCTTTATGTTTGTTCATTAATTCTAATTTTAATTACAATAGCAATTATTACTGGATGTATGATACGAACAGTTGAAAAAACTGAATCCGAACCTTCTCAAACACGATTTTTACAATTATCAAATATATATTCAAATACTTTGAATTGTCCATGTTCAAAATATGCAATCAATTATCAAAAATTTGTGACGACTCATGTTCAATTTCATCAAGTTTGTTCAAGTCAATTCATTGAACAAGAATGGTTTGATATGTTATTTACAAATACAAATATTTCATTAGAATCAACAACAGATGATTTTCGTATTACTTTAAGTTTCTTTTGGCAAACTATTGGAGGTTTATGCAATGCAAGTCAACAAAGTTGGGAAGAAGCTGCTGCAAGTTTTAATGCAACACGTTTTCTTAGTCCAAATACATTAAATGAAGAAATTCTTCGAAATCAAGTTAAAACAACATTTCAAAGTCAAATTGAACTATCTAAAATAACAATGAATCGGACTTTACTTGTTATTCGTCGTATGACAAGTGGAAATCAAATGGTTTCAGGTTTGCAAACAAATTTTCAATTCTATACTACATCTTATCATAATGGAGTTCGAACAGCACCTCGAATATTTGATAATTGTTCTTGTATAAATATTGAAGGCTGTCCACGTCCTGCTACGTTTATTGATAATTCTAATAATACAATAATAATTCCAGGAATGATTAGAGATTGTTTATTATTAGATGCAACATTTTCTTCAACACTTGAATGTTATTATAATCAAACATGTATTTCACTTTTACATTCATCATTATCTATTCAAATTCAACCATTATCGAATATTTCATTGAAACATTTTCCCTTAAATTCAGCAATTGAAAAGATTTTAAATGAATTAATGATTGAAGAAATGATTATTAATGTTCAATATGATTCTTATTATTCTGAATGTAATCCTCAATATTGTTCATATTCATATACACGTCGTTTTAATATTATCTTTGNCAACCATTATCGAATATTTCATTGAAACATTTTCCCTTAAATTCAGCAATTGAAAAGATTTTAAATGAATTAATGATTGAAGAAATGATTATTAATGTTCAATATGATTCTTATTATTCTGAATCTAATCCTCAATATTGTTCATATTCATATACACGTCGTTTTAATATTATCTTTGTTATTACAACAATCATTGGTATTTTTGGTGGTTTGTCATTTGGACTTCGAGTTTTGGCACCTTTAATTACAATTATCATATTACATTGGGAAAATCGTGCTATACCTAATACGATTCTACCACAAATTGAAACATCAAATCAATCTCGAAGTACTGGATGGATTCGTATTCGATCTGTATCAAAACATGTAAAAGAATTTGTAGTTTCTTTAAATATTTTCGAAAGTTCAACAGTACGTACTTCAAATAATATTTATCATGAACAATTATACACAAGATTCTTTATTTTTCTTACAATTATTTGTTCAATTGAACTTGCATTCTACATTTTTCTTACGGAACAAAATCAATCGATAATTGTTGAACATCCATCTCTTACTACTTATGAACAATTATATGAAAAACACTTCACAACATTACAATGTCCTTGTTCACAAATATCAATGCCATATCAATCATTTATGAATGTTTCATTTATTTTACACCAAGTTTGTTCAAGTGATTTAGTTTCATCGGAATGGTTAAATTATTTAATATTACTCAATCCAATCGCTGTACCAGCAATGTACGATTTTCCAGGTACTCGTGATTTTCGAGAAATGGGTACTTCTTATTTTCAATTATTATCAACTTTTTGTTCGATGATTGAAATGAATATTAATGATGCACAACGTGTATTTAGCAATACTCAATTTATCAATGATCGTGTTCTTTCTTCATCATTGTTTTTTGATAAAACTCAGGCAATAATCGATTTATTTATTAAAACAACACGAAATAATTTTGCAAGAACAATTGATTGGATTAATATTGCATTTAGTGCTAGTCATTTCTTTAATGGAGCAAATACTCTTTCTCAAATAACTATAACTACTGACAATAAACTATATATTTATTTCGATACTCATGCACAATATACGATTTTTACAGATACATTTATCACGAGTACAAGTTCGTGTTCGTGTGCATTTAGGTATGATCATTGTTTTCTTATACCTATATTACATCCAAATCAATCACATTTGGATCGATTTCCAGTAAATACATTCTTTCATGTAATAGAAATAGGTTGTGTACCTTTAACTGGTTTTCTGAATTCAAAGATTGGATGGTGGTATAAAGATATCAATTTTCATTATATTCGAGAAACTTATGCACTCATTATCGATTCTCAATCTCCACCAAAGATCCAGGCTCTTAATGTATCAATTACCAGTCGATTTAATGATACAATAACAAATAATTTAGTTCTTGAACTCTTCTCAGAAGAATTTCTAACAAATAATACACATTTTGATCAATTTTATAATCAATGTGCACCTATATCATGTACATATTCACGTATACAACGTCGTAATATTTTAGTAGCTTTACTTCTTTTTGTTGCTATATGTGGTGGTATTAACACAATCTTACGATTACTTATTCCATTATTCGGTAAACTTTTCTTTTCTTCTATTAATTGGTGGAAAGAACGTCATTATCGACGTGGTAAGTGTGTAATTAAATTGTATATATCGAAGAATTCAAAGAGACTTTTCTTAAGATATTTCAATATGTGATTATGTTAAACATTGTTTTATTAATATTTATCAATCAATGAAAACTTTAAATCTATTCTCATCCGAAATAACTGATGAAAGATCAATTCTTCTACAACAAATCTATACTCGAGTTTATTTAATTCTTTATTTAACTTCTCTTGGTATTTTATTATTTTATACGGCAATTATTGAACGTAGTTTAACTCAAACATATTCAGTATCTTCATTAAATGATTATCAACAATTATTAATCGATCTTAAAACAGATCAAATCAATTGTCCTTGTACGCGTATTTCAATTCCGTATGGTGATTTTGTTACTGAACTACGTGTTAATACATTTCATGAAGCTTGTTCTACAGAAACAGTTGAATACATTATTCAGGCTGGTAAGATAATTTGAACTAACAATTTCATTTACTCTATAACTAATAATAAGGATAGTTCTAATCAAATATATGCAAATTTGTACACTTTTAACAAATATTTTCCTTTGTTTTTCTAGGAACACCAGACTATAGTGAGAATCTACTGAGTAGAGACGATAGGTTTTCTGCGTGGAAATATTTCTTCATGGATTCTTTTAAATTACTCTGTTCATTGGCTCAGAATAGTGTTGAAAATAGTATTGCTGTTTTTCTTGCATCAACAATGTTAACTAATCAATTACAAAAGTCGAAAGATTTCACTCAAGAGATCAATGACACGATCGATCAATTTCAACAAAGAATACCAATGCTTTTTACTCAAACATTAAATCTTATTCGAATGACGACACAAGGAAATGCTCTTTTATCAATGTTTTCAGCAAATTGGGATATAGTCATAGATGAACAAGATGCACTATCAAATAATACATTTCTTACGGTTCCTGTTGTTTATCAAAATATAGAACAAAATACGAGTTGTTCCTGTGCAACTTTACGAACATGTTCATTTCCACTAGCATATCCTCCTTCTAACGAATCGGACAAGTTGTTTGTAGATGGTTTATTCTTTGGATGTAATTTGTTGGAAACAGTTTTACTTTCATCATTCTCTTGTTTTTATTCTTTAGCTTGTATTACAGATTTCCGACATAGATTGTTTATACCTAATGAATTATATGATTACACTATACAATTACATAATTCATCAACACGATTTAATATCAATGATACAATTGAAAAATTAGCATCTGAAATGTTTATTGAATCATGGACAAGTAGTATGTCGTATGAAAATTTTTATGATAGTTGTTCTCCAACTTATTGTACTTATACATATTATTATCGATTTGATGCCTTTGAATTGCTAGCAACATTTTTAAGTGTATTTGCTGGTTTGTCAACTGCAGTTCGATTTATTATTCCCCATCTGGTGAAAATATTTCAAAATCTTCAACGTCGTATTCGTGTCACTCCAATACAATCATAACATTTTATCATATGGGCAAAATCATTTTAATAGCGACGTGACACCGTACACTTTCAATATGTGTATCTCTGTATAAGGAGTTAGTCGGAGATTGATTTTTTTACATAATATACAGAATTAGTTGTTCTATATACCTTTCAAAAATCAGCGCCAGAAAACCTTCCTGTAGGTAACCACTGCTGAAAAACTGTCGTTAGCGACGTGACGCGAAAAAAGACATCGATTTTCACTTTTTGCAGTTTAGGTTAAAATAGCTGTGAACCAAAGTATTATTTTCGAAAGCAATATTATATATTGTATAGACCACTTAGAGCGCTACAAAATCTGTTTCCCTAGGTCACACAGATTCTTTGAAAAATCAACAGTATTCGGCGTTAGTGACGTGACATTTTTGTTAGCGATGTGACTGAGTACGAATGGTCAGGCGAAAAAATGCTGGTACGACTAGAAGAAAGATCCAAATCGATTCATATAAACA